>JAODUE010039780.1:0-19758 GCA_027564755.1 Amblyopsis hoosieri
CCGGTTAAAAAAATTTAAAAAAAATAAAAAAAAAAACAAAAAAAAAAAAAAAAAAAAATATATATATATATATATATATATATATATATATATATATATTCCCCATTTGTTGACTAGTTTGTGATATTCTGTTAGCCTACACAGTCTCAGACCATATAATATGTCCATTGTTGTCTTCCTCAGGGATAATCCAGTCTAAGCCCCACCACATACTAACCATAAGTGATCTGGACGAGACTCGCCGGCCTCGCCGCCACAGCCCCCATTCCCAGACACCAGGCCTCCGTGGTCACGTCGCCCCCCCTCCCCTCGGGCAGCTCGCCGGGCCAATCACTCTCCGCGCAGGGAAGTCCTCCCTGCCGACGTCCCCGCTGTTTCCACTCGGTGCTACTGACAACCTGCTAACCTCTCCATCGGCACGCCCCATCGGAGGGCGGAGCGCTTCCTCCGCCCGTTGCCCGGGGAACACGGTGACTCATTCTACCTCCGCGTTGTTTCCTCATCCCTCGTGGCAAGATGGCGGGGGAAGCTTACCGTCCCCGGTGCTTTCATTCCCATCGCCCATGCCACACTCTCACAGACCACGGCTGACGTTTGAGTTGAGCCAGTCGGACTCTGTCGAGGTTCCACACAACTTCTTGGCCTCCCCAGAGCCTGAAGATGCTTCCACAGCGAACGGCGCATCGCCGCTAAGGGACCTGGGCCACCGCAAAGACCCAGACTTCCATTTTGGGCCGTACCACAAGGGCCCAGACGTGACCATTGGCCCTGCGCTGAAGACGGAGATAGAGATCGAGGAGACGCTGCTAAACGAAGGCGTGGCTATGAACTGTGGGAGCCAGATCGTGGTGGAGGGTGATGGCCAGGAGGAGTTTTGGGGGAGGCCCCGAGAAGTGCGCAAACGGAAGACTCCCGTTGTGTCACGCCCACGGTCAGCAGCGTCAACCAGGGATGACCTGGGAAACACGTCATCCGACGAAGACATGGAACACTACTTTGACTTCTCACGAACAATAGTCAGCTGTCCCAGCAGGAGAGACAAAGGAGAGCCTCCTTCGTCCTCTTCTTCCTGCCCCATTTCCCAACTGGACGGTGTGGACGACGGTACAGAGAGCGACGCCAGCGTAGCCACCAGCGATGACTCCCAGAAAGATAAGGCTTCTAGTCAATCTCAGACCCCGGCACAAAATCCTAATATGCTCAATGACCCCGAAACCTCGAGCAATGGGCCCAGTGCAGACGCACGGAGTACAGTCTTCGAGCCAATGTCGATTGAAAACCCAACCGGGCCTTCATCAGTTGCCATCTCATCTGCCAGCCAAACCCGCACAAGCAGTCTTCCCCAGCACCAGCCAAAAAACACTGACCCCACGCCGTTAAATGAAGACAAAATGGGCCTGGCTCCTCCACAGGCCTGTGCAGCCCTGTACAAGTCTGTAAAACGTGTACAGCAAAAAGGCTGCACATCTCCACCAGTGGTCCCCCAGGTGTCGGCTGCCCCTGTGTCTGAAACCACGTATCAGGAAGACTTACTTCAGGGTTCTAGTTTAGAACTGACCTCAGGGACACCTCTTGTCTTGGAAAGGTGTGAGCCCGTCTCCCCCGGCACATCGTACGCCGAGTTGGTTCCTCTACTGGACAGCCCATCCGCGGAGCCGCAACCCCTAACATCTGGAGCACCTAAGCCCCTTTTCTTGGAGCCACACAGCGGTCACTTTGTGTCATCCACCGATGGATCGACGGTGTATATGAACCATTTACCTACCAACACAGCGCGACCGTCGTCGGGCAATGCGGCCGACGGTACTCAGGGTTCCCTGTTGGAGTTCCTGCAGCCCTCGTCGCTCATGACCGCCGACGCGACCAACCCATCTTCGGTCCTCGTCAATCCTTTGCAGATTAACTCTCCGTTTTCCGGTTTCAACCAATCCCCTCTGACAAGTATCACACTTCATCCAGTGACGCACGCCCACGATTCCACCACCGCCACATTGTCCTTTTGTACCAAACTAACGGCACTCGGTCCGGAAGGAGATGCAACACACACGCCATTGACTGTAGCCCCTCAAAATGATCCACTGCTGTCGGCTTCTTCCAACATCAGCCATCCCGTAGGATCTTACGGAGCTGTGTCTGCGCCTATGTATTCAACCCAAATGCAGCCATTGTGCTCTACAGCAATAACCATCGTATCTTCATCCCCGTCGTTATCGTCTGTCACTTCAGGGGTGTCCACACAGGTCCTGTCTACGGGGCAGCCTACGTCAGCCCCCGTCATGATAAACGGATACAGCTCTTCATCACTGCAGAAGGAGGCTTCGTCTGGTCACACTATCTCTATAAACTTCGCTACCCCAAGGCCGGCGTTGGAGCCCCAACAGCCAATGGTGCACCAGGCTCTTCCCGGTCACGCCATACTTACGGTGAAAGAGGTAGGAGGCCCCAACGTCGATCCTACGCCCCACGTCCTCCTCGTGAACCGCCTGGGCCAGATCTTTGTGAAGAACCCCGAGAGCAACACGTTCCAGCTGCCCACCCCTAACTCCCCCTCCTATAACTGCGTCACTCAGATAGCCAGCCTCTTGCAGAGCAATGCCCTGTCGGCGACGCTAGCAGCAGCCGGTAGCCTCGGAACTCCGGGCACCGTGTCCAACATGGCGGCGACAACAGCAGCCCCTCCTCAGATGCTCACTGCTGTGGCTCAGAATCCATCCGCCATAACTCAGCTGCTCACTCACAACAGCAATGGAGCGATGGCGTCCGTCAAAGTCAAGAAGCCCCGGAAGAGTTTAAAGGCGGACATACCTGAGATGAAGAAACCAAGGAAGAAGAAGGAGCCTACTGCGTCCAGGAAGTCCAAAACGGCGATGCCCTCGGTTCCTCAGGCCGCGTGTCCTTCAAACCCTCCGATGACTCCCGCAGAAACCGCCCAAGCCATTATCAACGAGGCTATGGCCAGCAACTACACCCCCAAGTTGGGCGGGCCGAGAGCGTCTTCGCTGGTGCTTCCCCCAGGCCTGTTGATCGAACCGGAGCCTCCAGCCAAGCCCGCGTCACCGCCGCCGCCGCCGCCACCGCCGACACCTCGCCCTCGCACTCACGTTCGCATGAAAAGAGTGTCCTCCCTGTCGGACCGCATTGTCACAAAGAAGTCCAAATTGGACTTTCTGGAGCCGGAACCTCCCCTTAACAGAGAGGAGCACCACAGAGCCGCTGTTCCCACTGTGTCCAGCAGGGCTTCGGGGGTCCGCATCAAGACTCCGACGGTGAAAGGGGTGTTAGATCTGGACAATCTGAAAGAGGAACGTCTCAGCGACTCAGACGTTTCAGGGTAAGAGTTATACATATCTATTTGGTTTTACCATGCCACCGTGTTTGCTATTTGTCAAGTGCAGTAGTCTGGTCTTGTGGTTTTTGCACTATGTCATGTATTCCCACTGTCTCAAAAAAATCCAGAACATTCTGAAGGACACCTCTCATCCAGGCCACCCTCTGTTTGAACTGTTACCGTCAGGCAGACGGTACAGATCCATCAGGGCAAAAACAAATGGACTCAAAAACAGCTTTTACCCGTCAGCAATAACTATAATCAACGCTGCTAAATTGAACTGAACTGATTGAGGGAGTGGTGCAATAAGTATGACTGTGTATGCGTATATGAATATGTATATGAATGCCTACTGTTTTTAGATACTATTTATTAACATTTTAAGTTATATTGTAGGAATGCACTGGCTGGTCAGCACTTTGACATTTCGTTGTACATGTGACAATGACAATAAAGTATTCTATTCTATTTGTCAACCTAAAATGTAGTTTCCTTTTATCTGTAGTCTCATAGTCACACTTTTCTTTAATTTTGAGGAACTCAAGTGAGGAACTTCCGTTTATAATGCAGTTCAGGCTTAATAAAAAATTTATATATATCCTCGAAATCACAAACCTCAGAACACGTGTAACCCCAGTTACCCCCGAACACGTTGAGCTAAGCATTTCCACATGACATCCACCTCTGCACCGCACCACAGACAACATGAAGCTCATGACGGATGGGCGGGCACACACACACACACACACAAAATAATTACATCACAATAGATTTTTCAGCATAGTAAACAGAAAACACCCTACCCAAACTAACTGGAACCGGTCAGGGTTCACAATTATTTGACTCAAAATTGTTATTGTAATATCACATTGCACAATATTGTTGAAAATGTGTCCGTTGGCTTGTGGCTTTGCTGTGTTGGATTTAGAAAAGTACAATGTGTGGCTGAGGGAGTGGACGACACAATGGAGATCAAAGAAGAAACATTAGTGGCCAAAAATAATACCTCCTCGTAGCTTGTACCAGTCCAATATGTTTTTGTTTTTGATACGTTAGCAATCTATTTGGATTCATTTTCCCTTAACACTCGTTAACATGTGTTTTTACTTGTTTAAAAATATCCAAATAAATATTGATATTGCAATTTTTAAGATCAATATTGCAATATCACATCAAAATCCCAGGCTTAATCCAGCAGGGGAATAATGCTGCACATGACGAGAATCTACATGTCATGGTTTTTGAGGAGAAATGTCCCTCAATGCCATTTCGAAATGCTGTACTTGCCATTTAAATCTCACAATGAAACGGCATTTTCCAGTGTAGCGCAAAGGCAACACTGGTGGCTAACACCTACTGCGCTTTGCGCCACAAGTAACCTTTTTGTCAGAAGTAATAGGTCAGTGCAGCCGAAATAAAAGTATGCAGTTGGTTTTATTTTCTATTTGGTTTGTCGTTATCTGCAGGTCTGGCTCACTGGACCACTGTTCAGTGTCTCGAGTTGACTCAGGAAAGCAAAACTGGGAAGCTGTTGGGAACAGCATAATTACTGACTGGAAGAAGTACTCTGGTAATACTGGTGTTAACACTTATAGAATAATAATATTTGTAGGCATGGAACAATATGAAAAGGCCACGTGACAATAATCCTGGCTAAAATGTTGCAATTTACCTGATAATCATCTACATATTAAAACTCTTGAAATGGCACTAAAACATACTGGAATAACTCTTACATTTAGTTAAGAAACAACAATTTTTATTACGTAATTAATACACATGCTGTATTTTATTTTTTTTATGTTTATTTTATTTTTGGTGATTTATTATTTAATTTTAAATATTTTCTTTATTTTCCTTAGCATTTTAAAAACATCCAATTTCACTTTTTGTGCGGGGGATACAATGGGCATGCTAAGCCTTCAGCCATGGTGACAATTGACTAGAAATATGTAGACTAATAAATATATTGGGAAATAAATAAATTTGCACTGTACCGGATTGATTTGATATGAATTTATTGTTTATCGCTATTTAAAATATTTTAAATACTTTTATTGTGGTTAATTTCCACAATTTCCTCTGGGATAATCATGAATATCCTCACATAAGCCTGAATATCTTCATGAGTGACTTGAAAAAGCTGTCTAGCTCACTCATACTTGTACTGTATGAGTACATTTGTTTTGGCTTGTCTACTGAATGACCCTCCTTCACGTGTGTCTCTTCAGGTGCTGCTTCTAGCTCCGATGATGAGCGGCTTCCGTCCGACGAGGAAGAGGAATTCTCCCCTAGCAGAGACCAGCCGCACCTGCGATTCCAAATAACCAGTGACGATGGTTTCAGTGTAGAAGCAGACAGTATTGAGGGTAAGGCGGGGGAAACACTGATTACTCAGTCTGGAATTTTCCACTAAAAATAAATTTAAAGGCGCTGAAGCTGTGCCTTTGGTGATATGGATTTGAATCCAGCCAACAGCAATTCACTCATCCTTCTTGTCCTATCCATAAAAAAAGGGGAGCAAAAAATAAATAAATAATAATTTTTAGAAAAGGGATAATAAAGGGGAAATTACTCTGGAATTCTTTTATTCATTTTTAAGACCTACTGAAAGCGTCACTCCTGACGGTCGTCTGTTTCATTTCCCCCTTCCCCGATAGTGGCCTGGAGGGCGGTGCTGGACGGCGTCCAGGAGGCGCGCGCCATTGCCAGGCTGAAGCAGCTGACCTTCCTGGGCATGACTGGGGCGCGCATGCTGGGCCTAGTCCACGACGCGGTGGTGTTCCTGGTGGAGCAGCTCCAGGGGGCGCACCGCTGTCAGCGCCACACCTTCCGCTTCTTTAAGCAACCCAGCCAGGAGGACGACCTGCCCGTCAACCCCACCGGCTGCGCCCGCTCAGAGCTCCACCTCAGGTCAGTCGGGAGCTGGGAGGAACTGTATTGTAGCTGACAAACCAGTTCAAAACAGATGCACCGATCAACCGCCCTGTCTTTCTAATTATAGCGGCGTTACCGATCATATGCCTATATGTTTACCTGTAATGTAAGCCTGTGCGCCAGCATGTTTGCGCAGCAAAAGTCATTCTCGTACCTTTCTATTCTTTTAATCTAGAGACTGTATCTACTAGCTACAGATGACTCGCATCTGCGGGGTTGTCCATTCTATTTAGTGCCAGAGGAAGATGTCAAGTTACTCTACATTCACACATTGAGTGTCAATATCTTTAAAAATAAAAACGCACAGAGCAAATCTGTTTGCGTAGGCCAACTATTGTTCATCTGAAGGCTAAGTTCACCTCAAAAGACAAAGTTACATGGCTTATTCAAAAAAGAAAGAAGGTGCAGAAAACCACTATGATGAGTGACTAAGTGGCAATGCGACTTACATGGCTTATTGTTATCAATAAGTTCTTATCAATTATCAATAAGTAAACGGACGTTGCCTTGTAAAAGTGTAAACATGACAAATTACTATAAGTGACGAGCGCTGGCGTCTTAGGAACAGTCAACAAATTCCTGTGAATCATAATAATAATAATATTTATGAACAGCAATGAACAAATTACTAAGAACCGGTTCAGGCACCGTTTAGGAATCGGAACAGTTTTAAAAGTATCGATTTGGAACCGGAATCGTATAAAACCCAAATGATACCCAACCCTAGATAAGGGTGTTACGGATCTGGCCAGCTCTAGGGCTGGAACCTACGACCTTCCTTTGAAGTTCAACACAAAGCCATGCTGTCCCTAGTCCCTTGGGCTAATGTTGAAACTTTTGGAGCAGACTTGGACAACATCCGATAGATATAAGATATCTATCGGATGTTGTCCAAGTATAAACATCTGGTATAAACATCTGCCTGAAGATGTGATTGAAACCAAAGTCATATTTTTGCTATTTTTGGCCCGACAGGAAGTCTACGTTCGACATGTTCAACTTCCTGGCGTCTCAGCACAGACAGCTGCCGGACAACGGGCCGTACGATGACGAGGAAGATGAGGTTCTCCTAAAGTCCACCAGGTCATGGTGACACATTCAGCTGCTCCATTCTCTGTTTCTATCTTCTATCTTTCTATCTTTTGGTCTTGAGGTTAAACACTGGAAAAGTCCCTCCGTTCCGCATAGTGAATGATGTGATATAAATGATATACATTTTTGTGTGTGTATATACACTTGAATAAGAATATGAATTCTGTGGAACAGAGGGGGGGTGAGGCTTCATTTCCTGTCTACTGCCGCTCTCTCTCACACTCACACACACATACATTTGCATTTGCATTTGCATTAAATACCCTCTGTCCGCTGTAGACGTGCCACCAGCTTGGAGCTACCTATGGCCATGCGCTTCAGACATCTGGAGAGGACGTCCAAGGAGGCCGTGGGAGTATACAGGTCAGGCTGCAGCTAACGCTCCGTCACAGTGTGTGCCGATACATTATTGGCATCGCCAGCCAGGGCTGAAGTTAGGACTGTGCGATATGGCCAAACTGGGAGATCCTTTTATATCCCGATAACGATAAATATCACAATATAGATCCTTTTATATCCCGATAACGATAAATATCACAATGTAGATCCTTTTATATCCCGATAACGATAAATATCACGATATAGATCCTTTTATATCCCGATAACGATACATATCACGATATAGATCCTTTTATATCCCGATAACGATAAATATCACGATATAGATCCTTTTATATCCCGATAACGATACATATCACGATATAGATCCTTTTATATCCCGATAACGATACATATCACGATATAGATCCTTTTACATCCCGATAACGATACATATCACGATATAGATCCTTTTACATCCCGGTAACGATACATATCACGATATATATCCTTTTATATCCCGATAACGATACATATCACGATATAGATCCTTTTACATCCCGGTAACGATACATATCACGATATAGATCCTTGATCATTGACTGCATAACGTGACTAGACCATGGCAGTCGTGTTGAGAAACATGCATGGTTTCTATAAGATAACCCGTCTGAAAGATTGGATATTCTAGGAATTTGCCAGACACAGAAACAAAATAACAGGTAGGACATTTAATTAAAAATGTTCATAGTCTTAAACTACGTCCTGGTTAGGCTGTATGTCCCGAACGTAATGTCCATGTGTTTTGCCAGGTAGCTAGCTAGCGCGATTTGTTTACTTTGCAGCAGTAGCATCGGCGTGCACCACGCAAAATACTTGTTGGCTGGCAGGTTAAACTTAATCAATCATTAGACTTTACCAATGTTTCTCTGCTGTGAGCTGCTACTCCGCGCTCTCTGCTCAACTGCGGGGCGGGTAGGGCTCACGCCACACGCTCGCACACGCACAGAGCTCAGTGAGGGAAAGAGACAGCGGTGGAGAGTTGGAGAGCTGATGAAAACTACACACGTTACTGGAAGTGCAATAAAAGCCTAGCGAGTAATCCTCGGACAACAGACTCCAAATGACGAAAATGATTGCAGTAAAGACATAACAATAACAATAACAATAACGACATAACAATAATGACATAAATGATAAAGCATACTTTAAGACTATTTCAGTGGAGGGAAACACAGAATGCTTCTGGTCTCTTAAGTGGCCGTGTCTCCAACAGCATTTTGCTGTGGAGGCTGACTTGGCATCTCCTAGCCAGCTAAATCTACCATGCATGGCCTGATACAAAGTTTAGTTGGCTGCAGAAATACCATTGTGGCCTCAGATTGATTGTAGGTACTTGGGAATTAATGTTATGTACTCAAAATATGCAATGTTAAGTACTCAAAATACCCATTAACATTCCCAGAGATAAATCATGTTTAGTATTATGGTGAAATCCTTCCCCCCCCAACCCTTTGCAGAAATGGAAGTGCTGTCTGTTGGAACTCTGTTAAATGGCATTCTCTCTGATTGTACCATAGTGTCCAGGCAGCCCAAGTTCAATGTCCTTTCTTGACCTTTTGGTATTGCATGTCCATCGCAGGTCTGCTATCCATGGCCGCGGTCTTTTCTGCAAGAGGAACATCGAAGCGGGCGAGATGGTCATTGAGTACGCGGGCATAGTCATCCGCTCCGTGCTGACAGACAAGAGGGAGAAGTACTATGATGGCAAGGTACGTGGGAGAGAGCTGATCACAATGAATGCTTTTAAAGTACTTTTTACTGACTTAAGGCCCACTTGTGCTTCTGCGTCGAACTTACGTCTTGCCTACACCGTCAGTGTATGCGGAAGTACCACGTCTGAATTAGAACACAAATTGAGTGTAAACGTTTTGAAATAAGCGTATAAAAATATTTATTTCCAGCGAATCTCTTAGTTACGCTAACATATATCATAGTAAATAATCTGTGCCGACACAAAATGGTATTATAAAAGACAGATTTTCGCTGTTCGACAACAAGGAAGTCCCACAGAGAAAGCCCCCCCTAGCTCTAGATTGAACACTAATATAAGTGTAAACGTTTTGAAATAAGTATACAAATATTTATTTCCATTGAATCTCTTAGTTACGCTAACATATATCATAGTAAATAATCTGTGCCGACACAAAATGGTATTATAAAAAACAGATTTTCGCTGTTCGACTACAAGGAAGTCCCACAGAGAAAGCCCCCCCTAGCTCTAGATTGAACACTAATATAAGTAAAGTTTTGAAATAAGTATACAAATATTTATTTCCAGCGAATCTCTTAGTTACGCTAACATATATCATAGTAAATAATCTGTGCCGACACAAAATGGTATTATAAAAGACAGATTTTCGCTGTTCGACAACAAGGAAGTCCCACAGAGAAAGCCCCCCCTAGCTCTAGATTGAACACTAATATAAGTGTAAACGTTTTGAAATAAGTATACAAATATTTATTTCCAGCGAATCTCTTAGTTACACCAACATTTAGCCTGTCATGGGTAACAATCGGTGCCGACGCAAAATAGTATTAAAGACCGCTTTTCGCTGCCAGAATGAGGAACTGCCAATAGGGAAATCCCTGTCTTGTCATGTGCTAAATTCTTGGTTAATAATGCTCAAGCAAGACATAAAAATGTCTCAAAGGGAGACAGCCTGTGCACGTAGAATATGGCGTTGTTATTAACATTCCTAATTCCTAAGCACTACTCTCTCTGGCATATGGACTTGCCTGCTGCGTCGAATCGACGGATGGACTGACGCATAGACATTTTTGGAGAGGTGCCCGTCAGTCTACTACGCCGTAGGGTTACGCCCTATCCATAACTGACGCCGTAGGGTTACGCCCTATCCGTAACTAACGCCGTAGGGTTACGCCCTATCCGTAACTGACGCCGTAGGGTTACGCCCTATCCGTAACTGACGCCGTAGCCTTGACGCAGAAGTATAAATTGGCCTTAAGATGGCAGGTATATTTTTCTGCACACCCGTTTGATCCCAGATGTTGACGTGTGACAAACATTGCTGAATATTTTAATATATTTTTTAATTTTTATTTATAATTTTGTCATTCTTATTTTATTGTAAATTCTTGTGTTTTTTTTGTCTGAAACTGTGTTGGTTGTGCTGCTGTCTTGGCCAGGGCTCTAATGTGGCTTTTGATTAACCCCGTCCCCTCCCTCACCAGGGCATCGGCTGCTACATGTTCCGCATCGACGACTTCGACGTGGTGGACGCCACCATGCACGGCAACGCGGCGCGCTTCATCAACCACTCGTGCGAGCCCAACTGCTACTCGCGCGTCATCAACGTGGAGGGCCAGAAGCACATCGTCATCTTCGCCCTGCGGAAGATCTACCAGGGCGAAGAGCTCACCTACGACTACAAGTTCCCCATCGAGGACGCCAGCAACAAGCTGGGCTGCAACTGCGGGGCCCGGCGCTGTCGCCGCTTCCTCAACTGACCTGTCCGTCTTGGCACGCGTGGACGGGAGTGAAGTGTACGCCCAGGGTGACCTTAAATTAAGGTCTCGCTGGACAACATGGGTGTTGGTGGGGCAAGACTGGGGAACGTCCAGGGGGGGTTTGGGAAGGGGTCAAACGCCAGGCAGCGGTGGACCTGTCAATAAGCCGCCTGCTTTCCGTTCACACGGCCGGTAGCCTTGAGAACACCTGCTGGGAAACAGTCTACAACATACAGCTGGCTGAGCAAGATCACGCAGATAAAACACAGTGGAAGAAGAAGTTGCTACTTGAGGGTGGGTGTCTATAAAAAGACATTTACCCTTTGCGGGTTTCCTGTTATGACACAGACAAAGTTAATATACACGTCAAGCCTTATGTTTCAGTCAGCGATTATGACCTATAGCTAGGCTTCCAGAGATTCCTCTGTTATTTGTTCAAGGATATGTTCACCTATAGTACACTCATAATCATGTTGGCTCCATCCTGTGATGAGGGATTGTATTGCTCCTTTCTGTAAAGTTTTTATTGATATTTGCCATTTCTCACATTGTAGATATTTTCTTTTTTTGTTATATATATATTTTTTTCTCCCTCCCCTCAATACCAATGGTGCTAAGATTTGAAAGGATCCTTTAAGCTTTTAGGTTTTTACCATGACGTCCTCCAAAGTCTTTAAGCCATTTATTTATCCTGCCATACCATGTATGCTGCCTCACAGCATGTGTTAACATCTGCTTATGACACATCGTCTGCTATTTCTGCTTTGCTTCTGCCACCCAAACGCTGTGAAGATCTTATCACAGTTTAGCAGTTTGACTCATTAGCAGTGTCATATTTAAAGTGAAAAGAGAAAAAAAAATCACGTCTTCACAAACTTTATTTTTTCGATTCACATTGTATGTACAAAACACTACCCAACAGTGGAATAGAAATTAAGCTGAAAATCGTCTTCTCTTATTTTCCCCCCCCTTTTAAAAAAAAAATAAAAATTATATGCATATATTTTTATTATTCGCACAGGAAATGTTGATTACCTATTGCAATAAGGCTTTACTGCCCTGCCATTACATTTCAGCTATTTTCTTGCCATTGTCAGAAACCTTCCCTGTCAGAATCCAACTGTATATATCAGATGTTTAAACGTGTCACCATTTTGTGTGTGTGTGTGTGTGTGTGCGTGTGCGCGCATTCAGTTAACTGACATCCCTTTCCTGTGTGGTGTACAGAGGTCTGGGTATTGCCTCAGGAAACCTTTTCCAGTGGATCCCAGCTGATGGAACGCACTCGACACACTAGGATAATTATTGTACTTAACCATTATTCAATGCTGTCATCCATGAGGACGATTTAATGCACACTGTTGGAATCAATACTTTTATTTATTGATGTTTCTATTCAAATCTTTTGGAAAAAGTGAGTTTGAGAGTTCTTTTGTGTTTTGTATAAATGGTGGTGGTTTAGAAATTGGGAGATTTTTCTTTGTTTACATTAGATTTTTCCTTTTTTCTGTCTTTTACTTGAATCCTTTTTCAGGATGGTTCATGAACGTGTGTTGCATTTAAGCCTTTATTAGAGAAATTTTCCTAAAGCAGGTCTTTTAAATATATATATTTTTTATTGTTTTCACTTTTTTCCTTTTTTTTTTTTTGTTTTTTTGTCAAGGATTTCATGGACAGAGTACTGACAGCCTTAGAATCACTGAAAGAATTCAGGCAAGCACTGTTTTCCCCATCATGCCCAGATTTGGTAATATCTTGTTTTTCTCTTAGCAGCCGAAACAGCTAACTCTTTTGGATTTCTCCTTCCTTCCCTGCATGTCTGATCACTGGGATGGAGCCCACATTATGAGATGTGTCAATCATCGAGTTAAAACCGAGAGCAGTCACTCCCAACTTATTGCAAGGGTTCTACCTCAGCTGTTTAGTCAGACATTAGGGAATATTCATGCAAAAATATAGAGACAATAATATAGAGTAGCTTGGTTTTGACACTCTGTGGAGCAAGCCTCTGTGTGTGTGTGTGTATGTGTGTGTGTATCTGCGCACATGCAATGAAGGATGCAAAGCACTAGTTAAAACCTGAAGTTACCTCGACCATCTCTCCCAGCATCTGTTCAAAAAGCTGTATGTTATATATAAATATATATAAATATATATAGTAGGGTTATTTTAAAGTATAAAAAGTGTAAAAGACATAAAAATGAGAATGTGATCTTTAAATGTGTGTCTTTGTTACCTTGTACAAATAAACCCTGAGTTTGTAAATAATTGTATACATATTTCTAAACCTGTTAAATTTTTCTATGCACTTTTTTTATTTATAATGTTATTTGCTTAATAAAGATCTTAAGATGTTTGAAACATAAATTAGTCTCTTTTGTATGGCATTTAATAAATCCCCTTAAGCCCTAGCACAATTTCCAGGAAAAACACCTAAAATGTAATACCACAAATAAATCAAGTGCAGTTTATAGTTTGGGCGTCGGATGCCTAAATTTGAGGGTGCTATTCGCCGGATTGCGGGCCTTAGCTTCGGATGAAGAACCGAGCACCTTAGGCAAGTCGACTGGCCAATGAGTGATTACGTTCCTTTGTTGTCAAACGTGCGCTAAACAGCGGAACTGAACAAGCTAGAGAGAAGCTATCAACTAAAAACCGACATAAGGAGCAGGTGTCTGACGACATCAAATTCAACATTTTCCAGAGGATCATGTACTCCCTGTTCCACTCCTTCAGCAGCTCCGTTTCCATGAACAGCTTCCTTCTGGTCTCATTTGATAGGGCATATGCTATTGAATGCAAATACACTATAAGTAAACCGATTTATATTAACATTGCATAGTATATAGAGATGGAAAACGGTATACATTTTTTATTTCATTTCAGCCTAAAAATCTATACATTTTACAGTAAAAAAAACACTTTGGAATGATACAGTTGCAGCCCCAAACCTCTTAATATTTATTGTGCAAATGTTGATTCTAAAAGAGTGAAGCAGAGCAAATAGAGAGGTTTTATTAGATGCATGTCAAGCGGAATCTCTATTTATGCCATGTTAAAACATTTGGGCAAATTTGAAATATCTCATGTACCAAACTGTACTACTAATTGTGATGAGAGTTATACTGTTGGAATTTGTAGATGGGGCTTTCATATGATATGAGCCATGTGCGGGTAGCATGAAGTAGCATAATTGCACGTGCACGATATGCACATGCACGTTATTGTTTATTTATAACCATGTTTAGATGCTTGGTGTTAGAATTGTGTTACGTTTAGGTAAAATTTTAAATTATTCGTTTTTGGTAGAGCTTCTTCCCTTTAAGTAGGTGTGCAGAATACCTATGTTGCTTTATTTTTAGCATGATCTTTTATCGTGTGTGTAGTGATCGGCGCTCTGCCCCCAGAGCTGGGGGCTCATTCTCAAGAGGTTTTAATAATGGGGTCAACAATTTATTGAAAAATCAGTACATTATAAAATATTTGATACATTTACTAACATTATTAATTGATTAATAACTGCTTAGTAGTTATACAGTTGCGTATTATGTAATGTGAAGTTCACCATTCTGTATATATATTTCTCACATCAGAATAGGCTCCTTATATCCTTCTAGAACCTAACTGCTATATTGTGTTCATCTGCTCTGGCAGATACGTCTGGCCACCGTTTTTACAGACTAGCTACTAGGCGTTTTCTAGCGACAGCCTAATTACTGTTTACGTCGTCGTGACTGTGGGTGTTCCACGCAAGAGCGCATTCTCGAGCGAGGACGCTCTTTCAGCTACCTTCCGAGTCTGCGTTGACAATCCACAAAACAGAGACAAGGATGATGCGGGACTACTACTGACAGCTAGTAAAGAGTGAACTACAACACTGACACCAAAATCTAGTAGATAGCTTGCGTTATCAAATGTAAGCCTTTCTATGCCCTTTTGGTTAATTCAAAATGAAATGCAGAGAAGACGAATGAGTCATATGAAAGATAAACAGGCGAGCAACACGACGCATATCCATACATGATTTGCCGATTTGGAGGTATCGTGTTGAAAAACAGTTTACTTGTTTTTGGGCTGCTAAAAAAAAAAGTCTCACTGTTAATAAGTTTTTGTGTTTTGTTATATTGATATTACTCTGCAAGAAAGCCTGAAAAGCCTTTACCTTGATTCTGATAGGTGGAAACGCTAGCAATTTCCTTCACCTCTCGCTGCCGATTAAAAATTTGAATCGCTCGAAAAAGTTGATAGAGCGTCGGGTTTCGGTTGATAGGAGCTGTCGACCTGGCGATATCTGTTGATAAGCAGTCGCTCCCACACGCACTAGCGAAAATCGCTGCGTTGTAGTCATAGCTTTAGAGGCGTTTATATAAACAATAAAATATCCAATGGCATCCTCAGAGGCATTATTTGGTCTGTGCCTGTTAACAATAACACGCGATTGGAAAAAGAAAATTAACAGAGGTATTCCCAAATCTGTATATGCAAATTAGTCCGGCGACATGGCTAATAGGCTGCTACTACACCAGTTCCTCCTTCAGCTCGAGTTTGGTGAGAACTTCTAAGGCGTCGATGCGTCTCATATCTAACAGCCTCTCTGCCAGGTGTGCTACTGTCCAGTCTGGGTGCTTGGTGGAAACCCCCTCCAGCACAGCCTTCAATGGGCTTTTAGTGTCCTTCATGGAGTAGGCGTAGGTGATCCAGGTGGCAGGGAAGGAGCAGCGGGATGCCAGGTGTCTGGTGTTCCTCACAGCTGGTCTGTCAGGGTCAAGCAGGATAACCAGTTCCTCCAGCACATCCAGGTTGTCCAGCACTGTCTGCAGCGGTGCCACCTGGATATGTGGAACTGCGGAGAGTTTTTTGAGATAGACGAGAGAACACGAACGCAAAAAACACTTGATGAGATGAGGTGAGATCAGTGATCGTTCATTTGTTTGTGTGCATACGGTACATACTACTACAACTAGGTCTACTACAACTTAACAGAAGTGATTGTGGTTACAATCTAGTGTTTCTTCAGTGTGTTGCAATGCGTGCAAACAGCAAAACTATTTGAGAGAATAAGAGCACCATTTCTTGCCTGTAGGCATCAACCAAATTCCCTAAATCTAAAAGACGTCTGCGGGAGGGGAAGGGGGGTGGGGGGGGGAAAGGTTTCATGAATAAGGGGATTGTTTTGTGTGTGTGTGTGTGTGTGTCTGTCTGTGTGTTTTTGAAGACATCTGCACATGTGCAGAGCTTGAACAAGAACAAGGTAGAGACGAGAGACGAACTGTGATATACAGAACTTATATTAATTATACACTTAAAACTTAGAACTTAGATATACATACTTTGTTGGACATAGTCATGTTTCAACTACAGAAATAAAACTATTCTCACAGAATTAGAAACATGAAAGAATGTAGAAACATGGATACTAGTGTAGGTCAAGAGTGACAATACTGTACTGTATGTGTGTGACGGAGATCGTCCGTCCCCCTCGGGGAATCGAACCCCGATCTCCCACGCAGAGAGCGGACGCTCCTACAAGGCAGGCCAAAAACCAATGGGCCCTGGCCTGCGTCGCCAGAGCGTCCTATGAGGTGTCGGAGAGTGAGGATTAACACCGCACAGCTACCCGCTGGCCACCGTTACACTCACCCCCCTAAACCTCACTCTCATCCGGGTCACAGCACCAGTGTGACGGAGATCGTCGTCCCCCTCGGGGAATCGAACCCCGCTCTCCCACGCAGAGAGCGGACGCTCCTACAAGCCAGGCCAAAAACCCACGGGCCCTGGCCTGCGTCGCCAGAGCGTCCTATGAGGTGCCGGAGAGTGAGGATTAACAACGCACAGCTACCTGCTGGCCACCGTTACATGTGCGTGTTTAAAACTTACTAAGAAAGTCGTCAATATTCTTGTCGGTCCTCGTCGGCATAGTATCTGTGTCAAACCCTGCCATGAAAGACAGAAATGTACATACATTTAAAGAATAATCTGTTTTCTCTTGGCTACTGTTTCTACCCATTTCTGATTTAAACAAACACTTCCGGCTGATTTTATTACAAAAACGGGGGAAGAATTCCGCAATTCTAAGCCACAGACGATGAAAGATAGTAGGTATGCCTTTGTTTCCTTCTCTGTTAAGTGGCTTTGCTTGTATGAAGGACATTTCTGATAAAAACTTTTGCATTTCTGTACATTGGCTCTTTTCTGATGTGTTAAGTGGAGATATCTACTATTATTAGTCTTACTTCTGAAACAGAGACCCTTTTTTCTTCTGTAGATAAAGTAGGAATATATCGCAATGATGAGCATGACAAAGGTTATCCCTAGAATCGCAGGTACTGCCCCTGCAAAGACAAACATATTCGTTCATTCATTTTTCATTTTATCAACAACTGTGTTCTTTTGTTTGTATTTGTGACCTTTACAGTACTCACACAATGCAGGGTCACTACTTTGAACAGGGACATCTTTCAGAGGCTGTAAAAACATATATTTAGCATATGAAATGGAAAAACCATTCCAAATTGTTTGTTTAGGAGACACATTAAATGATCTACTTATTTAAGTGGGTAGGATACAATTAAGGAGCCAAAATGGGTCAGACATTGCTTGCAAGGTTGACTTGGCATGTCAGGGATGGAACCCACAACATTTTCCTGCCCTTCACCTTTCACTGCTGATAGGCCTATGTTTTATTTTTTATTTATTGGTTTAGCAAAATTACCTTTTTTGATATTTAATCAAAACAGTAGGCTAAACTAGAGTTACACATAAGTAATACAATAGTCTACAATGCATTCAGACATATTCAATGACACACAGAGAATTGGCTACAAAGTTCCTAAACCTCTCATCTAATCCAATGAGATCACTAACCTTTTCAGTGTGAGGTTGGCTTGGTGCGGATGTCCTAAAAAATAAAACAGCATATTGGTTTCATTATGGCTAGTAGGTATGGGGCACCAAGTGTAACATACCCATTTTGTGGACAGAGTTAATTTTGTGGCACGAAATGCATACATTAATTAAATCAGATAACAATGTATTCAATTCAATGAATTCATTGAAATGAATTAATTAATAAATGCATACATTAATTAAATCATATAACACTGTAGTGCCTTTTGTCCACGAAAAACAAAAGCTTTTGCATTACAATCACAAAATAATTAGATAGGGTATACTTTCGTGCATGGAATTGGCAGCTGTGATTTGTATTTTGTGGACGAAAGGCTGGACGAAATGCATTTCGTCCCTTGGTCCACAATATATTTTGTGACTTACAAAGTGCATTTTGTCAACTAGTAAGTCACATAATGTATTGGTTGCTTATGATGTGCACGAAATCCATTTTGAAAACGACAAAATGCATTTAGTCAACAAAATGCATTTAAACAATTATGAAATGCATTTAGTCATTTACTAAATGCATTTCGTCCATTAGTGAGTCACGTAATATATTGGTAGGCTATGTGCACAAAATTCATTTTGTAAGTCACAAAATGCATTTCGTGATTTACAAAATGCATTTCATCACTTAGGCTACAGAATGCATTTCATCACTTACTGCATTTCGTCACTTAGTGAGTCATGGTGAGTGAGTGAGTCATATTGGTAAGCTATGATTTGCACGAAAAGCAATTTGTAAGGGACGAAATGCATTTTTGAAGAAGACAAAATACATTTAATTACTCTTAGACTATGAATTAGCCAACATATCACCGTTGAAGTAATAATTATGTCCAGCAAGTAATGGAAAAAATGTTAATGGAAAATGTAAATCAATAAACAATAGTCTTAATGACATGGTAGTATTTTAAAACAATATAGTTTTTTATAGTCTTTTATTCTTTGATCAAAAATATGCTATATGGGAGCCTATAAGCTATCATTGGTTTTTATTTTAATTTGATTTCTATCAACTTTATTAAACATATATACATATCTTCATAAAATACAAATATTAACGACATTCAATGTTTACATTTTAATATTCACATAACCAGGCACACACAAAAAAAAATAACACTGAATACAGTATATTCATATAATACTGGAGGTCATACATTATATTAAATTATATGTTTCCAAGGTAGCAGTAAAATAAATATAGACTTTGCAAAACCCATGTGCCTACATGTGAAACAGTTTCACTAGTGTTTAAAGGATCCATTCCATGAAAACCAAGTATTTCTAGTTGTTTTTGGAATTAGCAATGTCGATGTGACAAAGAATTAGCAAGCCTTTCAAATTGGACTGGTAGCTTCCTGGTGTGTATTGGATAAAAAAGGGAGAGAGGCTGTGAAACGAAGCGAATGAGAGAAAAGTGCATATGTTGCGTAATTACTGCAGTTTGTTTGGTAACGCGCCTATGAGAATATGGCCAGTAGTATACAAGGCAAGGAACTGATGTTGATCACCAGTACACAAACCGTAAGTAAAAGTTTAATGTTCAAGTCAAGTCAATTTGATTTATATAGCCCTTATTCACATTGCAGTCTCAAAGGGCTTTACAACCTACATTTCACATGGAAACAAACAACACCCCCTTAACCTGCTCCTCC
>JAODUE010039801.1:0-19757 GCA_027564755.1 Amblyopsis hoosieri
GATTATAGCCTAAATGAAAAGTCAGGAAATGTTCCCTCTTGAAATATGTTGTATTTCTTCTCCCAAAAATATTGGAATCGGTACCGGGAATCGATAAGAACCGGAATCGATAAGCGGAACCGGAACCGATTAAATTCAAACGATACCCAACCCTAGCAGAGAGGTTCTGTGATTGTTTAGTCTCTGCTACTACAGTATGCAGTGCAAGTGTGTGTGTGTGTGTGTGTGTGTGTGTGTGTGTGTGTGCGCGCGCGCGCGCGTGCCAAACGGCTAAAACAGATGGAGCAGGAATGCTCCATCTCTCCGCTGAGGCGCTGGAAGAGAGGCCAGTCTGGCCACCCAATGCCTCAACTATAGGCAATCACATGATTGCGGTAATGCAGTTACAGCAGCCCTGGTTTGTGCTGTAGTTGTATCATATACTGTATGGTCAGATTTTAAATTGCATCATAGTGTGCCACTCAACAGTATTGAGCCACATCACCACTACAGAAAAACAACATGCTCTCCTTATGGGGTCAATACTACGGCATCGTACCACACCACGCGTTAGTCTGTACCATGTCAGAGCTGCGAGAGAGCCAGCTGTAGAATCAAATGAAGTCATGTTGACAAAACGCTCTGTCAGGGTGAATGACGTAGACTAATGTTGGGTGACATCTGGTGTCTTGACATAAATATGCCTGCTGGAGGCCAAGAGGGAGACATACGGGGATCAATATGAGAGAGGAAGAGGCGTGGGGCAGAAATCAATCAATCATACATTCAGAGGGAGAGAGAGGGGGTCACTGAGTTACGATTCAAAAACCTCAGACACACCCAAATGCCTGGACACACACACACACACACACTTATCTGCAACAACACATAAATACAAGGGTACACAAGGTTAACTAATACAAAGTTAAGTATCTGCACCATAATTAATGCTTCCAATTACAAGTAGACTGGCTTAATGATGTAATGATTATGATGTAGCCTGTAAACCAACAGCAGAGCCAGAGAGCCCTATTTGGAAAATCATTAATATTGAAAACAATCAGATTGGAGATGGAGGATGTGACCACAGGTGTGACAACACTCAAATGAGCCAGCGAAGAGCATGCACTGTTGTTACACAGACAATTCACCAGAAATGTGGTCCAATATGTCAACATCTGTACTTAGTACCGTCAATAAATATTTGATACATGAATCAGTTTGTTTTTTTATGTGGCATTGTTGCATGTCTACACAAGATATACACAGTTGGCATTATAGCCAAGCTGGATTACATTACAAAGGTATGTTACGGGGCTACGGGCTGCTTTTCAGGCATGGATCACATCAGACGCTGAGTAATGAAAGGAAGCCCGACACCCCCCTCCCCCCCGAGAGACGGGCACAGAGAGCTGGCACTAACACAGTTGTCTCTGATACTGTCTTGCACACGTAATGCCTAAACAGGCTTTATAATCATATTTATATTAATTACGTCTACTGTATACTATATTGTATATTTGGTTGTGCAGATAAATACATGCAAGTTAACACTCACTATACAATATCAAAACAATACTGTTTATTGCAAGTGAATCAAGTTTAGTCTACTTTAGAGTAGTCTGGTTTACCTGGTTTAGCCCGGTATTTCGCTGAGCGAAGACAACGCCACGCTTTGTAGAGTCTCATTTAGTTTATTGTTATACCAAAACATTAACAATGAGACAGAAAGGGAAAAAGTAAAGACCACTGCATGCTGGGAGAGCAAGAGGTGCTTGGGGAGCTAATTATCTGGCTGAGTGTCACACTGCAGGCAGACCACAGCTACCACTGATTGCAGAAAATGTTGCACCAATGAGAAAACAACAGCTAGTCTGCGTCGCAGGTGAGAGCATATTTAGTGTCAGCTATTTTATTCATTCACACAGCAAACATCCCACTTGATAATATAAGTGGCAGTGCCTGTGTAAGGCCTGCAAAGATAGGAGGGGCGTGTGAGCACAGTTGTGTCATTGGAAATTAAATTGAGCTATAATGATATGGCGGTTTCATTGTTATTTCTTATGGAATCACCAGGGCATTTCAGACATGATATTACATTTACAATACCTGCTGTCAATGGAAATTGTTGAAATGCTGTAAAACTATATTCAAAATGCAAAGCATTGTGTTCTACCTGTGCTTAATAATTCAGCCTTGTTGATATTTGAACCTTATCAAAACAAAAACACCAGTCACGCCTCGCATTGACACAGTTATGGATGTGGTCCGCACCATTTTGTTTATGTTCCCATTTACAGAGGGCTGTGTAGGAACACCATATTATTTTCAGCACACACAAAGAACAGGCAGCTGGAGGACCGGGAGTATTTGCTATTTGCATAATTAGCACAACGTTTATTTTACAAACACTGACTTTACCTTTTAATGAAGATCAAATAAGAGAATGTCTCAGTTAAAGCTACATTTCGTCAAACCATCTTCCTGCCTGTAAGCTTGCCATCTGTCTGTCTTTCCCTTTCTGTCCCTCCGTTTGCCATCTGTCTATCTGTTTATCTATCTGTCACTTCTCTGTTTAGTTATCTGTCTACCATCTTGCTTTGACTGCCAACTATTTCAGTGTGCAGGCCTATTACCCCAGCCATGGCTCTGTGTGCATGGGTGCTTGTCAGCACATCTATATTCCTGATACTGTCTGTCTATCTGTATTACACCTGCCATCTGTATGCAGTTTGACTGTCTGTGGCTCGCTTTGATGACATCACCACCACAGCAGGCACACCTAATCTGGCCACGATGACAACAGCAGCCAAATGAGCTAGCTAGCAAACGTTGGCAGCTAGCTGAGCTAGTGTTGTCATGTGCAATAATGTAATTTACACTTTTATCCAAAGCGACTTACAATGAGTACAATCGCAAGTAGCCTATCAGAAGGAGCTATAGGGGTTAGGCATCTTGCGCAAGGATGCTTACCCCCATTCCAACTGCGTCACAGTGCTCTTGACAATACAAGTGAACCATCAAAGCATCCCAGAAGTGTACGTTCACACCGGCCAGAGGTGGGAGCGTCAAAGTGGCCGGAAGTCATTCGTTGTCTATGTGGAGCCAGTGTCGCTCGGCGGCGAGAAGGGGAGAATTCTAGAGAACACATCCGTAACAATGGTTCCCACCAAACATTAGTTCCCAGGCGAAAATTACATTTGATTATTGCTGTGGCGGATATCCCATTATTATGATGTGTCCCTGTAAATCTGCAACTATAACAGTGTGTGTATTTTTTTTAACAGTATCATACAGAGCCAAGAGCTCACACAGACACACTTACTTAGCTGAAGAAAATAATGATGCATGTTATTATATGTACAATAGCACACAGCTAGATAGCTTAGATATTTAAATTAAGTTAGCAAGATCAGCATTCGAACAAACCTATTTCATATATGTCAGAGTGTCCATAAATCTTTGTACAGAACGTCTTGTGACCTAAATGTGTCGCCACACCCCTAATAATTACTATATCGACATAGCTGACAACATAAGAAGAATAGAACATGTCACTCAAGGCCAATAGGTGTTTCTCCTGATGACGGCATAATTACGGCCACAAGGTTGGGAAAAAGCCAAAATCCAGCATTTGTTTAATTTGCTTATAATGCCTGATGTCACATGACAATAGTGAACATTACTTCTGCTGCAGCTGGCAAAAGTTTTCTTCTGATTAATAACAGTCTACAGAATTCAAATAAAAGGCCTGGGAATGTATCGCTGCAAACCTCTGATTATATTAACTTTACAGATTATAAATATGCCATTGGCATTACAAGGCATGCTATTAGATCATGTATCATTTATTATTTTGGAGACCATATATTGTCTGACGAAAGTAGTTGTATTGCAGACGGACGACACACTATACACATCTGGACTAACAATCTGCAGCTGTGATGGTTTCTAATAAAGAATCTGAGGACACCAGCCAAGACTCACACACTAGTTTTTATGTGCAACTGTATATGAACATAAAAAAGGAAAAAGGACAGTGCAGCTGATGTATCGCCCATATACACACACTCGCACAATTACAAACTAAAGTCAAAATGACTTGCGCATCGAGACACATTCAATCTGTGGTTAGAATGGTATTTGGCAATAAGAAGAGGAGACATCATTTCACTCACTCTCTCACACACACACACACACACACACACACACACACACACACACGTCTGGCCGGTGCGGCAAGCTCCTTGAGGAGCCAGAGGTCAGTCAGTTTGATAAAGAATCGCTGCATATAAATTGCTTCATAACAACGCATCTCTCTGAGCCACTGGCTGTGTGCGCATGTGTAATTTTCTTTATATGAAACGTCTGTGTGGTCTCAATGGATTTGTCCATCTGTATTTTCAGTTTCTTTTACTGTTTGAGTAAAGTGGGCGGGTGGTATCTGTGGTAAAAAAGGAAAGGGAGCTTTTATTCTCAAATCACTACACTACTTAACCATTTCTCGATTGAATAGAAAGGTCTAGAAGAGTAATTTTACTTCAGCTTCAAACACACTTAAAAGAACTTCATCATAATAGACGTAATGGCAGGAGGTTTTAAACCTTCTCACACCATCAGACATGAAAGCTGCACAGCAATAGCACACACACTGTTGGTGTGTGAATAAAATAAAATAAACTAAAGGGCACAACCGGTATTTAAAACTAAATTATTTTCAGGACTGGTGCTGAATTAATGTAGCCTCCTTTAAATTATAAAGGAAGGTCATTAGTTATGCAACAGCAACCAGTATTGGCCTTCTCAGTTTTATGTCTTCAGCATACAGCAGCATTTGAAATAATTTAAAGACTAAACTAATGGCCCTATGACACCACATTATACAACAATAGCAGTTCCCCATTTTAAAATGGGTAGTTTAAACTGATCTTGCTGACTGGCCCAATATTTGTTCAACCTGTGCTGAAAATTCCTAGAAAGCACTGCTACCCGATTTTATGCCAACTCTAAAAGAAAGCAAGAATGCTGGTAATGTTAAGGCTGCCGTTTAAAAAAAGAAATTCCTTTGGTATTAATCATTGAATAGTAATTTGTAAAAGTATGTATTGGGTGATTCCTTGGCATTTCAAACACCACACCATATCAACATTTTCCCCTTGAATAATATAATCTGACGACATTTTTGCATCATACTCCCAAAACATGTGTGAAGAGGCTTGGGAGTGTGAAGTGGCTGGGATGAGGATTAGCACCTCTAAATCTGAGTCCATGGTTCTCAGCAGGAAACCGATCGAGTGCCTACTCCGGGTAGGAAATTATTCCTTACCCCCAGTGAAAGAGTTCAAGTTCCTCGGGGTCTTGTTTGCGAGTGAGGGGACATTGGCGCGGGAGATTGGCCGGAGAATCACAGCAGCCGGAGCAGTATTACAATACCTTTACCGCACCGTTGTGACAAAAATAGAGCTGAGCCGGAAGGCAAAGCTCTTGATCTTCCGGGCAATTTTTGTTCCTACCCTCACCTATGGTCATGAAGGGTGGGTCATGACCGACAGAACGAGATCACGGGTACAAGCGGCCGAAATGGGTTTTCTCAGGAGGGTGGCTGGCTTCTCAGAGATTGGGTGAAAATCTCGGCCATCCGTGAGGAACTCGGAGTAGAGCTGCTGCTCCATTGCATCGAAAGGAGACAGTTGAGATGGTACGGGTATCTGGTAAGGATGCCCCCTGGGCGCCTCCCTAGGGAGGTGTTCCAGGCATGTCCAGCTTGGAGGAGGCCTTGGGGAAGACCGGGACTAGGTGGAGAGATTATATCTCCACATTGGCCTGGGAACGCCTCTGGATCCCCCAGTCAAACCTGGTTAATGTGGCATGGGAAAGAGAAGTTTGGGGTCCCCTGCTGGAGCTGCTGCCCTCACGACCCGACTACGGATAAGTAAGTGACGATTGATGTATGCATGAATGGACATAATTTTTGTTGTTTTTAATTGATTTAGTATTCATTAAGTACACCTATAAAGCAAGCATCTGATGTCTCTGATATCAGAAGTTTAAGGGACTGTGCCTATCCAAAAGCGCCTTTTGCTCAGGCTGTACTGATTTTCTCTACAAATGTACTATACAGTGGAAAAGTTCCATTTGTGTTTAACTTTGCCTAGAGACAGGTTATGTAACCCTATGCCCCAGGTAGCACTGCAAAACACTCCAATTGGTCTTGTGAAATGCTGTTAATGAGTTCAGACAGACAGATTGTGTGTAAAAATGGTAATCATTGTGTGTATTTCAGTTTGAATCTAACAAGAACAGACACCTTCCTGTACAGCACCATGCATTCTGTGCAGCACTAGCTTTGTGGAGCTGAACTAAACAAGTGAAGCGTATATAAAACTGAACCTAAAATTATGTTAAGCGTTCAAATTTACATTTAGACAAACAACTTGTTGTACAGCACAAAAAATGCTGACAAGCAGGGTTCTATTAATTTTGTGTGCGCATGTGTGAGTGTGTGCACGTGTGTGAGTGTGTGCACACACAAAATTAAAAGAACCCTTGGTGACTGCAAGAGATGCGGTGATGAGTCACTCATGATGCTGAGGTCACCATTACCATCAGTCCTCTCCCCTGAGGCCCAACCCTAAAGATGCCCAAGGGATGCACTGGCAAGAAAGGAAAGTGGCATTTTTTGTGACATACAGAAAGCTGTGCCTCCGTAAATGAGAATGAGCTTCCCTGTATTGCTCTCAGAGGAGCAAGAGCACCTTGCAGCAAAGCATAAAGTTAAAGACACACTGCAGTATTGTTTGATGGGGAACGGTAAAGGCAGCTTAGTGTTGACTTTACCTATACTTCCACATGTAGTATCGTCTCCCTGTCAAGTGGTAAAGGGCCTTCGTTATCGTGTGCTGGGAAGAACCATAAGCAGCCAGCTGTGTCTCCACAGTGAGGCAGTTTTGCGGCATGCTAAGAGAATGAATACAACCTTCACAGAAGGACTGTCTCTGTAATATTCCTATTCCTTTCTTGTCCCCTGCCTGCCTTATGACTCAGTATATTACAATGGGCTAGTAAATAGGTGACAGATAGCAGCGAGGGACAAACTTTCACTGGAATAACATGAAGGAACTCACACGGCAACTATTGGCAGAATAAACACCCTCTTTTTTTACCCATGTTTACAGATGCAAGGTAGGATAAAGGGAAGGAATAAGGAAGGAATAAATGAAGGAAATATATCTGAACTATAAGCACTGCCCACACACACGGCAACCACGCAAAGAGGAATCGGGCCAAACAAACAAGGCACAGAAATCCAATAGATTTCCTTTATCACCTTGCTGGCTCTAGCCACAAGAACATTAACACAATATGTATTGATGCCGCCACAGGTACTACTGCTGCATTATGGGCAGAAGGAATGTGAAAAGGACAGGAAAGGAAAACGCAAGAGCAGAGGAGGAGGAGAGAAAAACAAACATAGAAGAGGCCATGGTCATAATCATTATAAGAGCTTTCGCCTCTGACAAAATAAATACAAAAAAACAAACAAAAGAAAAGTTGGTGGCTTAAACTGCAGTACAGTTTTAAAGCCACCTGCAGAGAACACAGAGATAGACTACCATCAGGAGTTCATTAGGAGAAAAAGACTGAACCCTGCCACCTCACAGTTTATCACCCTACACCTCACCATCAATCTACCTCAGCTGCTAATCCTTGCAGTTCTCTCCCATGCAAGCCTCTTCTCTCTACCCCTCATCTGATTCATTTGAACCACCATCCTAATTGTCCCTCTGTCATCAGAACCAGTCTCCAGGATTCTCCTCAGGCGCCATAGGAAACCTAAGGATTTGGAGCCCTCTACTTCACACATCCCTTACTGGGAAACACTACTGTACCCGCTAGAGAGGAGAGGTCTACAGCTCCTGCTGTTTGGAGTCTGGGAGGGAAGCAAAACAGCATATGTCCTCCAGATCAATGTGAGATTATGGTATTATTGGTGATTACCACTGCCAGTAAATTAGCCCAACACAAAACCCACCTACTGTATGGAGTTCAGAAAATGTCAAATACATTACAATCAGCTTCCTCATAACAGCCAGATATATTTAGCACAAGTACTACTGTAGTCACTTAAAGGATGTTCATCCAGTCAGAAACTAAATGTTCTTTCCCCCCACTTCCCTTATTGAAAGCCACACTGTGGAGAGACATTAGAAACATGCCTGAACTGTGACCTGTAAATCATTCTATACTATAGTGGGACTGTTGTGGCTAAGGACTCATTCAACTGGAGAGAATGAAGTAGGAACATTATCTTATGAAAATGGTCTGGGTAAAAATCCATCATCACCTTCTGAAAACAACATACATCATGGCTAACAACAATACAACATATGGGGAGGAAGGGGTTGTGTTAGGACCTTCAGTTAAAAGTTTCAGAAGCACTGTATTAATATTCTATGAATACCCGTTTCTAGAGTGTTGAATCAGACTCCAATTATCTCAGAATATATTTTAAATGTCTTTTGTTTACTTTTCTATACAGGTAGTGCGTGTGTGCGCGCATATGTGCTTTGCAATTATCCCTTACTAAGAAAAGGGTGAGTCATGGTGGGGAAAAAAAAGAAAAGGGTATGGAGTTTTTTTTTTCTCTCTCTACATGGGACTTGCGTCATTTGCTTTCTGCTGAACAGCAAGACAGCACACACACACACACACAGCTAATGAGCTTAGGTTCTCAGGCCACAATAGGGTCATCTTCTGAGAGCAAACACTAATGTGCAGATATGTCTTCGTGCACACATTGTAACAATAACAATGGCAATTTTCACTGAAAATCTAATGCAATGTAAAAGCGCAAACACTGTATTTGTTGTTTTAATATTATACATTTTAGACCTTGCTGTATGAGGAAATGACACATTTCCAACAGGTATGTAGAGGAGTAGAGAAATACTGGTGTGCACACACACACACACACACACACACACACCTTGGGATACATGTGCACAGTGCGCGCGCACACACACACTCTCACACTCAACCCTCCTCCCAACAGGATCCACAGCTACAGCGGTAATACCCTTGTGACTGTCTCACTGCTTAGTTAGTTCGTAAGCAGAGCAGAACAGAGGCTGGTGCCATGACAGTTATCCAACACGCCTCAAGGCACGCACACGCGCGCATGCACACACACATACACACACACACACACACACACAAATCCCTCTGCTCAGCTGGAGTCTTTCCATCTCATTCGGCACATATTCTTGGAACACGAACACACATGCACACACGCCCTATAGCATTTATAAGGAAAGGCTTCATGCATCTGTGCAGGTGTTGTGCCAATGCATGTTGTGTGCTCAAGTGAGAAGGCATACTGTGTGTGTGTGTGTTGCTGAGGGATCCGGAGTACAGATGGAGTGTGAAGTGCGGCCATGAGCAGCAGTCCATTCATGAGTAAACCCCTCCCCTCCTGTATAGAATCACTAATGCCATACTACGCGTCACGTGGGATCCTTACCCCCTTTCTCACAGCCAATCGGAGGCCAGCGCCTGACGCCGATACGTGCGTAAGCAGGACCAAAGTCTCCCCGCTGCCCCTCGCTCGCACACGTGCACCAGCGCACACGTGCGCTCATCCCGGCGCCAGGCTGTGTGCTAGAGTTTCACATGCCTGTAGATGCCACATGCCCACGGCGCATGGGAAGGCACCAGCACACACACACACACACACACACACACACACACACACACACACACACACACACACACACACACTAATTTGTCAGTGCTATGTGTCTATGTAGTGAAAGATCACATTCTCTTGGGAGCAGCCACATACACATGACACAGACAAATGGATGGATGGAGAGAGAGAGCGAATGAACGAACAGATGCAGGGGGGAAAAAGGAATGCAAGGTTAAATGACAGATAGAGATGGGGGAATATGCCATCTATGGGAAGAACTGGGGTTAACAAACAAGAGGAAAGGACAGATTAGGGGGGCGAGGGTTGTAGGGAGGGATGAATGGACATGCCAAAAGAAACCTGTTCAATCGCTGGTGAGGATTTTAGATAGAATATGCAAGTGGGAAAAAAAGACAACAGAGAGAGAGAGAGAGAGAGGTGCTATGCCCCCACACAACATGACTCATCTCCGGTTTCATACCCAGCGGGAGGAGATGTGTGTCTGACAGAGAAAGAGAGATTTGGTTTGTGACACATGCATGTATGTGTGTGTGTTTCAGAGATTCTGCATGAGTGTGCACATGTGTGTAGATGTGTGTGCATACATGTAAGGGGGGGTGCCATCACAACCGGGAACATTTAACAAGTCTCTAGACATTTCAGGTTTAATTGATTCAAGGCGAGTGCCGCTTGAGCCACATATGCCGCTATCAAGAATTCTGGTTAAACTGCTAATGATAAGGACTAATAGTCTGAAATAATATCCAGTTCCTTGAGGCAATTAGGAAAGATAGGTGGCCCACAACATATGGATGCAGATGGCACATTTGCACATCCATATGCAGTATCTTATTGCAGTGCACATCCCAGTTAAACCATAATCAATGCTTAGCGTTGATGCCACACTTAGGCTACATCTGCAGATAGTGTGCTTGGTTAAGATGCCCCGGCCATGCGCAGCGCAGTATAGTTCCGCCCAGCTGCACACTCGCTACTGAGGAGACTTTTGAGGTAAACAAGGGTCACTCCCCCCTCCAAAAAGCCAGAGAGAAACAAACGGGGATAGATAGAGCAAAACCGACGGGAGGGAGGGTGAAGTTGCTCTAATTTACTTTATGTTCGTGCGTGCCTATAGTCTACTAAAAGCAAAGCTCCACGACCCCTTTCCGTTACCCAGTAGTAAAATCAAGGAGGCACGTGCGCCACAAAACCCTGCAAACAGTCACCGACGCTAATGTAGAGAAACCGCGTTGCACGGTCAAAAAAAACCAACTATGCATTTCTACAAAATAACACATAATCAAACTTGTTATGATTCAACTTCACTGCTACCGCTTACATCTGACATGTCCGCTTGTCTTCGAGCGGGTGCGTATACCCCTTTTTTTTTAACAGCGTACGCTGACTCGCTTGCAGCCATCGGTTACATTGTTACAAACAACCTGCAGTGCTGTAATGTTGCTAAAGGGTATATTGTTTGTATTTATATTATACTCAACATGATGACGCGCTGTTAAGTAGTGCCCACGACTGCTACAATGTCACATCTTTGAGGAGGACGCTTTCCCGGTGGTTTATTCCCGGTGGGTTTATAGTTTCAAACCAATGTCAGTACCCATACGTTTGTCACTAACACCAGTGACGTGTAACTTAAACGGTGTTCTTTGCCGGCGTGTCCGCATTTTTGCTCCCTAACCCACATGCGCCAGGCTAAAGACAGACAGCGCCGCTGGCCGGTGTAGTGACTATATCCCCCCCCCCCCCCACCACCACCACAATAATTTATTTCACAATTATTCGTATTTTCATTGAGACAAAAACAATTTAACTAATTACTGTTCTGGCAACTGCATTTGTCCAATCGAAAGAACAACATAGGCAAAGGAATTAAGTATAGGCCTATATTGAATGTCGTTTGCAACAGCACACACTCGTTGTTAGAATGCATAAAGTTTAGAGAACAAAATCTGTGCAAATAAAACACTTAAGCACATTATTCTAATACACAAATGCTGTAATACTACTGTTGTCACGGCTAGAGCGTTCAGAACATTCCAAATTGCAGCAAAATCAACAATCCCGGCATGGGGGATAATTCCGGCACGACTCCGGGAAACACACTCCGCCTGACTGACAACCCGCTTCAAAAGTGCGTGCAAGCTATACTCCCCTGCTAGCTAGCACGGCGGCTAGCAGTAACGGTAGTTGTCTACAAGAAACCAAAACCTGTCCCACCTTTATATCTTGGTTGCAGTCTGCTTCTGGTGGCTCTGCGCTGTTAGGAGAACATTTGAAGCAGACCACATGTAGTTACAGCGGCTTTAGCAAGAGTCCAAATCCACAGGGGCTTTCTGCTAGCACTGCTAAGCGGTTGAACCTCCTCAACTGTATCCACGTTGGTGACAGGACCGTCCCTTCCCTCCCCGTGTGTGGTGACAGCGCGTCGGCTCTGCAAATATGTAGCCTACCAGTCCAGTCCGTGTTGAAAGAAAGAAAGAAAGAAGTAGCGATAGCCAGAATATTCTCTGGCCACAGCCTGCAAATCAGCAGCAGTGAGTGTTACTGTGCAGCAAGCTGCGAGGTTGATTTCCCGAAACCATGTCGCATTTCCATAACAGTGCAAATGTGATGTAAATCCGCCAGGTATAGATCCCTGATTAGTGTCTTCTTCCCGGTGCCGGTGCAGAAAAAAGGGGGAATGCTTTATTTTCACAACATGAGACTACGAGCTTGTTTCGCGACGTTCCTCCTTAAATCACAATATAGCCCCCTCTTCACTTGCTGGCTTTGGCTTGCTCCACCTGTCGTGTAGAAAGTGTTCCCCCGCCGAAATTATTCCTTTGCCTAAAGTAGCCTGATTATTTTTCGATGCCAGACGCAGTTTTCAGAAGTATGCTTTTGTAGACGGCACCGTAGCCTACTTGATGCCTGCAGACAAGCAAAAGTAATATGGTGGTTTAGATTTATATTACGATACGATATAGCCTAACGCTGTCCTAAGTGGTCATAAGCTGCTGGCTGACGCTGTTACTTGTAATCATAATTACAGACAAAAAGCACAGGGAACAATCATGTCACAACAACTATTTTTCCCGATAGGCTACACTTACTGCTCTGCAGAAATGCACAGGCGGGTCATGCAACCTCGCACAGAATCAGCACACATCTATAGCTTGAAAACTATTTTGGCGCCATATTTAATGGCGTACTTTCATTTCAGCGTTACTAGGCTACTGTTAGCGAAAAAGGTATTTTGAAGTCATGAAATGCCTCCACAAGGGGAGGATTTTGACATAATGTCCTTTACTGTAGACCGACTAGCTGTCACTTTAGACTTGAATTTGTGAATACATAAGTGAATACAGACATTTAGCAAATTAATAAATGCCGAACAAAAGTCTATATTATTAACATTTGCGAAACAAATAAATTGCACACGCACACACACACAGTCATTGGCATAACCTACTCACAAAATCAGTAGCCTACAAAGATGCTTACTTCAGCTATATGAGTGTCAGGCAGTAAAGGTGAGGGAGCATGAGAGAGAAAGTGTGTGTGTGTAAGTAAATAGTGAGAGATGGGCTTTAGCACACAGTGAAATGAAGTGTTGAAGGACACGAGGAGGGATTTATCTGGCAAACATTCAAATGCACACAGTAGCATCCCATGGTGCGCGCTGTCTCCCATAAAGTAGGTAGGGTTCGATTACCGGTGTGTGAGCATCTTCAAGCTTGTTTTAAAGTGAAATAACACTAGCTGATGAACCTGTCATTTATAAACCTTGATGCAGACAGACCTGGATTTAGTCATCCTTAGTGCCAGTTTTACATGCTGGAACCGCCATAGGTGGGGTTTACAACTTCAGATGTCAGGACTCTGGCTAAATGTCAGATGTGGCTCAGCGGTGACATCGGTGATGTATATTATCTCACAATCACTGATTTGACCTAGAAATGCTTCCCATCTGGTATAAGTGGGCTTAAACTAACTATGAAAATGTCATTGCTAAAATGGGCAGCATGCATAGGCTACATCATGAGTCATTTTAAGACAGTTATTTATCCATTAGGTGCAGCTGATTAGCCAAATGGAACATTTCAGACAGTTTTTATTGTTTGTTTGTTGGTTGGTCTCATGTCCCAGTCCCACACTTTCATGCAGTATATCAAATGTACAAAGAAAGAAAAGCATTGTTAAGCTATGAGATACATGTGAACAGAATTGATTGAGAAATATAATACAAATCAATTACAATGTACAGAGTTGCTGGTGCAATACAATGAGGCAGGGTAGGTTAGTGCAGGGTGTCTGACCCACAAACAAGAGATGGTCATTTCCACCCCTACTGTTAAGCATCATTGAACAAGATACCGTGCCTATACCTGCTCCTTGATACCTAATATATATAGTAATATAGTAGGCTACTCACTGTAAATTACCTTGGATAAAAGAGTCGGATAAATATGAGAACATACTGTAGACATTGATTAAAAATACTCATACTCGCAGTTGATATATAGAGCCTGAACCTCACAAAGAGTCTAGTGGCCCTGACTAATAGTTGAATGAATGTAATGTGATGATGGTAATAGTAGAGCAAGTGGGCAGTACTGCTTCCAGAACAGATTTACCACAAATAAGAGACATGAAAATATGCCTGCACTGCAGTTCTTCCTCCAACTCTCAGAAATACTGCTGTGATACTATACTGGCACACACATACCTTGCTTGATAAAGTTATGTTAAGGTTTGACCATGCAATAAAAGGTATAGTCATTCAAGAAAATTGGGTTATTTTCCCCCACCAATACCCCACTGCTTTATAACTGGTAACTCCACCAGAGCCTAATCATATCAAACACACATTATCTTGTGAATTAATGAACATCTCTAGGGGCAGTACCAGAAATAAGTCTGTACGGAAAAGTCAAGTCCAGTGAACTTTATAGACTGTAATCGGGTATTATGGTAGTTATAAAGGTCAGGATTTGAATGTGTATGTTTTGTCCCCATATTACTGTCAGCTGCAATTAGGATAATAGATGTGTATGTATCCTAGTTTCTTAAACAATGGGTCAGGATTCAAGACCTAAAATAGCTAGCAGGCCTATTGCTGGTGGATCCTCTATATCAAGAGCACTGGTTCTAATTAGCCTGGGTCCCAGGGTGACACACCACATTTATCATTTGAGGCCTAAAACAGTTATAAAATCGCTGCTCTGATGGGAGCTGAAGTCAGTGTAATGTAGAGTCTGATATCGATGTGCAAAAATCAATATCGCATTTTTCTCTGTTAAACCAAAACACTATTAACAAAGATAACATGGGTCTGGTTACATTTATAAACAAATACAGTTCGTGGTATATTGTGTAATGTGACAATCTGTCATGACAAGTATCATTATACCCCTTGTTTAAACCCACACAGGTGTTTTTAATTATTTTGGTCAATTTCACCTCATGGCTGTCTGGGCCTGTACAAACCCGATTTGATTGACGTCTGAATAACTCTTCTATGAGTAATGGTTAGATACCAGTGGGTGATCCAGTGTGTGGACATGTAGGTGGACCTATTGCAAGAGTGACCTTGTGTTCAGCCAATCAGTATGGCTGTGTTTGTTTGGACCGTACAGTCTATGGTTTGGACTCATAAGCAGACACTCATAAACATAATCTTATGTGTGCCTAACTCACATATGTGCATTTTGTGCAACTATTAGGGTTCTTCTTTATAATATTAATATTCTTCATGTCATGTTTTAGCCTGGCTCCGCCCGACTATGCTCTCAGCTCAATTGTTTTCGTTGAGATTATTCACAAAGTGAATAGGGTCTGGTTACACCAGGCTAGTCATGTGTGTGGCTTGTCATAAACATACTGTATAGGTTAATATATTATTATTTGCGTCTTACATCGACATTGGTGACTGATGTGGCATGAACTTTATTATTTATTATTATTTGCAGTCACAACAACCTGTCACTTTTAGTTAGACCTCTGACCCATGTTTTCCTGTCTAAGCAGTTATTGGTTAACCTCACGAGACCATCCTGATCTCACAAGCTTCAGTTTAATTTTACCGTGAGAATCAGTCTGGAAATCCTCTGAATCATTTTGAATGTGTATGAGTAGCAACTGAACTTTCCAATCAGCGTCGTGTTTATAGCTATACGGGTGTGGTTTAGGTGTGCTGACCATGGTGCCGACAGCGTAAACGACCAGATGGTTCGATGGTTGTATTGTTTGAAAGTACCTTCCATTCACAATCAGTTTCAATGTACGGCTCCCCAGATGGACTTGTGACAACAATTCCTCTGGCATGTCAGGTTAGTTATTGGTAGCATGTATTCTACAACGTCGCTGATGGATGTGTCTACCATCGCATCATCTATATCTACACCATACAGGTTTATCACCGTGTCACAGTTTTCTCCTGCTTGGATCATCTGCTGCACAGTGACCTTGTCACGTGACCACTTTACAGAGTGTGATATTGGAGTGTCCAAGGGATAATCCTTCTTCCTCGGCTCACTTCCAAAGCCCCGTCTGAAAGGGCTACCTGTTGTTTCTGTGTCTCCCAATTGTAGTTATTCTCCTGAGTAAGCATGCATTAGGTGACTCATCACCATTACCTATCTGCCTAGAGCTGATAGAACACTGTATTATTTCAGCATGAGTGTACATTTCAGGCTGGGCCAGTGGGAAAGGCACAGGCTGTAAAGTTAATGGTTTATTTCTCTCTATAAAGTGGTGATTTGTATGGTTTGGAAGAGTCCCAACATACACTGCATTCAAAGTGCAGTTAGTGTTCCTTCTGGGGGAGATTCACTGGATGTCTAAATGCATTTGTATGCATGCTTTCATTTTTGTGTACTGCATAGTGTCTTTGTTTTTTTTTTTCTGCGTGCATGTATGCATGTAATGAATTTGCTCCGGTGCTTGTAGGAACACTGCTGTGGTATAAATACCAAAACTGTCAACCATGACGAACCATGATGATTCCCTATGTAAATCAACTCACAAACCTCTTCTCTTCAGCATGTTTATCCCACTGCAGAGACAAAAGTGGCCAGCTAGTAAGATTCTTGTTGATGTTTACTTCTTATATTAGCATATTGTGCGGTATTCCCAATCACAGCCTGATCTAGTCCTGCTTTCATTACCATATATTGTCATCACCACTTTCCTCCTAGACTGACTCTGTGACAAGGTTACAGTCGCCATGCCCTGACCTGTCCTTGTCTCACTGCATGTCTGACTGCCGCTGTAATTGGGGCTTAATTTCATTCCAGCTATCAGGTTACCACAGATGTAACAGGAAAATGTAGATTTTGCTTTGGGCTGTAGCAAATCTAACATAATGTTGGGAGCCTTTGTTCAAAAGAGAAATACTGTACTGTAAGTATTTATGTGTCCATTTAATCTGTATATGTCCTTGTTATATATATTTTCTCTCACACAGTGCAAATTGTGTGTGTATGTGTGTTATAATTATTACTGTACAATATGTATACTGTAATATAGTGGGTTATTTGACCAACCTGGTTTTAGACGGGGCCTTGCTTGACTGATAGTTTCCCATATTAAGAGACCTGCTTAAATATATTATTCTATAACTGCTTGCATTAGTTGCCTGCCTGTTTGTTTTAAGACACCTTGAGCACCAGCATACCTCTAGAATATCTGCATATCAATGACTTCATGTCAAAACAAGCCACAAAACCACCCTTCTCATTTTCACCATACGTACATGTATGCATGTGGACCGTTGCAGAATAGAGACAAAGAATAAGAAAGAGCTGGAGAGAAGTAAAGTTTGTGTGTTAGAAAGTATAGTGATTAAAAATAGCTAAGACTATACGGGTGTGTGGGTGTGTGTGTGCGTGCGTGTGTGTGCGACTGCTTGCTTGAATACCTGGAAGTCTACCTATTTGTAGGTGAGTACATTGAATGTTTTTTTTAGGTCCTTTGACGAGTTGGGGGAAATCAACTAGACATAATATGGAGATGTCTTTGAGTAAGTCACTAAACTAGACTGAAGATTACGTTATGGAATATGAAATGGAATATAGCCCGTTATTATATAGTAATTTCTATGAATATATCTTAAATTGTATGTCATTCATAATGTAGCCGCAGATTGGCGCTGTTATAAAATCGTGGAGCTAAAACACGCGTTATGGCTTGGATTTATAAACAGGAAGTAGCCTTCCTTTACTTTACATTGGTAGAATAACAAACATGGCAGATATGGATGTTGAGGAATTTATTCAACAAAATAGAGAATTGGCCGACCAAGTAGAAACATATCGTGGTATTTCAGAGAGTGAAAAACATTGGAAAGCCAGGAGGGAGTTTCTTCTTCGAAATATAAACGATTACGAGGACCCTCACGTGGATCATCTGCTGGCTCTATCCATGGTTTGGGCCAACAATGTGTTTCTTGGCTGTCGGTGCGTTACCCGTAACATCCTGAGTTTTATTATTTGATATTTCTTCTAGTGTTTGTAGTAAAACGCGAAACTTCAGTGACCTATGCATGCTGGTGTTATGTCGAAATTGTTCCTTAATCTCTATTGACTATGTAGGCTAACTCGGCGACCTAATAGTTTACGGAGTACAGATGTACAGTAGGCTACATAAAAACATCTAAAAATCTATATGGATCTTTTTTTTATTTTGTATTATTTATTATCGTCTTAGGTACAGTAATGAACTCCTGGAGAAAGTAAAAGACATGGCAGACGGTGTCGTAGTAGAGAATGCCCCAATCTTTCTGACAAGAGATGAGATAATGAAAAAACAAAAGGTAAATGTCCAGAAGTGCGCATATCTGGTCTCTTTAATGTCAATAACCAACTTTAGACAATATTTACATTTACAGGGTCCATGATGGCTTCCCTCAAATGGATGAAACTGGGGCGTAAAGACATATCTGTCCACACTGACCGTGTCGTCTATAGGCCATGCATTGGATTATTTTTTATTGTGCATTTTAATGAAATTGATGCAATATACATGTTTTATAGTAAAATCGTTTTAACTACAGAGAATGGCTTGAGAATGTTATTTTGTAGGGAAACACTGCCCCCTGTCTGCAGAACACCAATTAATGTTTAATGCGTGCCTTACTGATACAATATGTTTTGTCAAGACAGTTAAGTCAATTTTGGAATCGTCTTGCTACTATCATGAAAATCAAACATTAAATAGAACTGAAAACAAGCATTTTAATTTGGTGTACTGCGAACTCAAAGCTACAAGAAATTAAAAGTAAACCAAAGTCTGAAAAATGTTTATTATGTTTATACAGCATTTTTGTATTTCTTTTATAGTCACAAACATATCCATTCTCCTTTTTAAAGTGAAATATATCACTAACCACATGACCTATATGGTCTCAAGATAATTTTATGAAGACTGACTTCAAGAGGAAAAATGTTTCAACAGAACAAATGCTATTTTACACTTGTCTCAAATCTTTTATTTCCATGTTGAGAAAAACTGCAAGTTTGATAATGGGGCTAGGGGAAGTACTAATAACTTGTAGCATTTGATCAGAAAAGCATTTTGTAAAACACATTTGGTGAATCTCCTTTAAATGTTTCCTAAAAGGTAATAGCTGAACAAATTGAAGTGCTGCAATTTAAAACTATTTTTGTGGTTGTTACCTGTCATTGTAAGCATGAATGGACTGACATATTTACAATGACATACTACAGGCAACAACACCTTCAGTGATTGTTTTCCGCATAAAGCAAAGAAGGCTCAGCCTTCACCTTTAGCGATTATACAATACATTCAAATGCACTCAGGATAGAAAGGCACTAAGCCATGAAGCACTGTTTACAGGAATATTTCTCATAATTTTATTGTTTGATACTTTCGGTACAATAGTTATTAAAATGAGACACCCATCTGTTTTTATTCTTAAAAGGATATGTAAATTAATTAACCCTGTTTCATTGCTTTCCCTTCTCATAAATCGTGTCTCCACAAAGACAATTTCGGGGGGGGGGGGGGAGCTAATAATTTACACCCTGGGGGGTTGTTATTAATTACGTGATGCCTGCAATTTTAAACATGC
>JAODUE010039811.1:0-19749 GCA_027564755.1 Amblyopsis hoosieri
CCATATCGTTCAAACGAACGGTATGGTGCATGGACCGAACCGCAACGTCTGTACCGAACGGTTCAATACGAATACACAAACCGTTACACCCCTACTCATATACATATATATATATATATATATATATAGAGAGAGAGAGAGACACACACACACACACACACACACGTCATATTATAGCATAATAATAAAACAGGTCTAGTCTCACGAATGTGCCATTGTGAGCAAACTGTCAATAGATGTTGCCGTTCACTTCAGGAGTAAACAGCAACATCTAGTGGTGCCTTTTGTTCAAATGTCTCCTCGGACATTTAGTCACCAAGTCACAGAGCAAGTCTGAATAAAGGCATGATGAATTACGTTTTTGTATTTTTTGTATTTGTATAAATAACAGTGAAGACATGTAATCTGATGCATCTCTCACCTATTTCTTGGTAGAGTTCTCATATTCCCATAAGTTCCACCCGTCCCCCAGTATTTGTTCTGTCCTCCATTGGTCCCATTGTTTCTGCTCTCGCCCACAAACAGAGACTGGGTCACTTCCTGGCTGGAGCCCTCATCCTTAGGGTAGCTGCCATCACTGGAGGTCATCAAGGGCAAAGCTCAAATTAATATGTATGCCAATTATACACTACACTAGTATGTACTTAACATGTTTGTAGTAAAGTAAAATGCATGAGTGAATTTATGTCTAAAACACAAACAGGTCAAATACATTTCTCCTGTGTTTGTTTAGGAGCGCTACAGTAGAAGAAAATGGACACTGTACTGAACTATAGAGGTCTGAAACGGCACAGTAAGTGTAAAGGTTCTGCTATGTGCCCAGTATCCATCAGTACTACGACATTCTCTGAAAGCTTGCTCATACTTGCAGAGAGGGGGCACTATAAAAATGTTTTTGACAAGTACACACCTGGCAAAAGACAATCCCACCCCATTGTCTGCAAACCTGTTGGGAGGCAATAAAATAATTTTAGGGAGTATTTACCATTCACCCAGACAGTGTTTTTCATGTATACCAAGTACACCACATTCCAGGGTATCATTACACTAAATATGTGTGCGTGTATGCACGCACGCACGCACGCACGCACGATCTACAGTACATGTTACTCAGGGCAAATATCACACTCACACACGTAAACAGTAACACTTTAATGTGATCAATATTTCAGACAATGGAATTACTTATGTCATGTCTTATACAAATACAGTATTCACAATGTTTGTTCACTCATGTAAAACCCGGAGCTCTGGAGATGAGGAGATCAGGCTGTACTGCTCATCAAGGCAAAGGCAGTGTGCATGCTAACAATGAGTAAGAGTGCCTTGAATACAACAGCACTGACTGTCAAGTGTCACAACCACATTTGTCCCTTTGGCTCTCTAGTCATCATGGTGACTGTTCTCACATTGATGGCAGCGAGAGAGAGAAGTCAGGCTCACCCAGAGTTCTGGATGATGATGTCACCACCCCGTATCCAGGCTCCCAAGTCATTGTTCTTGAAGGAAATGAGGTTGTCAATGATGGCTGCCACCCGAGGATGGCTGGGATCAGCGTTCTGATGGGGACGGAATCTGATAACAGAGTTTTGGGCTGTAGGAAGAGGTATGCTCTAGGTGGAGGTCAAACCAGGTCTCTAGCCACCGCTGACCAATACAATGTGTACAAAGGAAAATAAACACAGGAGAATGTGAAGGCCCCCCTTCCCCCGATATACAACACAATGCCCAGGTGTTGCGAGTGAGTGAGCGCATACATACATACAGCACAAGGTTTAGACTCATTTCAAATGGGTGCTGTATGCATACCATTGGCATGCATCCTCTTCCTGCCATTTCTCACACTCCGTTTAATATAACCACAAGGTAATAATAAATACACATTTCAAGATGCCAATTCTCTCCCCCCCCCCCCCCCCATACAACCACTAAATACACACGCACACACAAATACAGTAGACCTCCAACATAAATCCACTGAGCTTGCTCACACACAGACAACCATATACAAACACATACATACTGTACTGCGCGCGCACACACACAGTGTGTGAGATACAAGCCCTTTTCCGTCTGGTCGAGGGTTGTATTTGAGTAGACGGCAGCAGAGTGGAAACTATTTGTGAAGACTTGTTTTCTCTGTCAACAGAAATCTGACAGACCCTCCACTAACACAGTAACACTGTGGCCATAGTACCATCCAGTTAGCCCTGCACTCAGGCCATATGCTAACAGTGAAACAGAAATAGCTTGATTCTTACACAGTGGTATATGAATCTTACATAGTACATCCTCATCCATATAGTCAATGATCACACAGACTGTGTGGTCATTGACACATACATATATACACACAATGTTGAATACACTCTCATAGACCCCACTAAATAAGACAGGATGGCCTATAATCACACACACGCTATATCCTATGGTTATACAAGTAACACATGCATTTCTATTTGCATGTATAAAGCTAGAGATAATCAGTAACCAAACAGCTACATTATGCTAAGTACCTGGGCCAATGGGAGCTGCCGTCTACTAGACTGACACGACTAGATTAGTACAGTAGTAGTGATAAATGTCAGATGTACAGTGCATTAAATGAATAATTATCACAGTTTCAATGAGCTGTACTGTAGGTATTAACACATACACACCTGGCACTGTTTTCCAGACAGAGGTATTCTCTGGGGTCAGCAGCACTTGCATTAGTAGTCTTCACACTTTTGTCAATGAACAGCCCTGCCTGGAATGAGAGTGCGATAGAACTATGGTACTATGGAACAGGGTCCCAGAGCAGGCCAGTGGCCAGATAATGCACAATATCAGTAGTGGAGCTCTTGGTACAATAACATATTCAACAAATTTAACTCTGGGCTAACAGTTCAAAGAAAAGAGTATAAAGCAGAAAGTATAAGTAACTATGGAGAAATATAAATTATGGAAAAGAAGTATAACAGATATACAACATAAAATGTGTATTGATTTATGGCTATAGGAGTGTGTATGGAAAGTCGTGCACCGAGTTGGTCCTGCGGTACTACAACAGTATAGTTTAAAGCTTTGGTGCTCCTCACTCTGTAAGAGAAGTTTCTGTGGTCACAAAGGACAAAGACTGTACAGTTCACCTGCCCAGCTCTGTTATTACATGCAGAAACAACACACAACTCTACAGAGCGCTGTTGTAATGTGTGTGTGTGCACGCGCGCGCAAGCAATTCCCTGGGTGGAGAATTTAATACCGTGCTTGTGCAATGCTTTGCAAAAGGTCTACAATTAATGCATATGCATATATAAAAGCAATAGAAATATGTTTGTTAATTCTGAAATTGGCTGGTGGAAAATTATTTTAATGATTGCATCAATAAAACCCACAAGATTGTTTCAACAATGTACCCATTCAATCTGTATTAACCAACATATATTTAAGAGGTTACATGCAAAGATAAACTGGGCAGATTTAACATGAAGTGGCTCACCTTAAAGTTGGAGTGTACTCTGTTGTTGTAGAAGATTCCCAGGGGAGTGAGCTCTGCCTTGGTCTCGGGTACCAGGCCGTGAGAATCCCCCGTGGAAGAGCTGTGAAACACATACCATATGCCAGCGTCCTGGGGGCAGAGGGAACACGCTACAATGGTCAATATACAGATTAGTCAACAGGTGCGCTTTGATTATGGCCGCTCAAATTGCATTTGCACAGTACCAAACGATTCACGCTTCAAGAGGTTGTTAGCGTTGGATATTCTGCTGATTAAAAACAAAGACGTTGGATATGGTGCTTCTGTCAGCCTGCCATGTTCAGCATGCACCAGTGGGGTTCCTTCAGTATGTGTAATAAAATAAGACAGACTAGAGGATTGCTTGGTTGTGCTTAAGAAGACCCAACTACATTTACTGCATTTCCCTATCAGAGCTCCATTAAGCGCCATTTTATTGACTTGGATGTTGCTTTGTGTTTAATTATAAAGACAAAAACAAGCCAACTATGGGGGTTTTCAACAATCACTTCATTTAAATATCAAATAAAATGTCTAGTTTATAATCATCTACTCATTAATTGGTCAGAAGCCAATTCTCATTTTATTCACTGCAGTTTCACCTGGCTCATGGAGTTCTCAAAGGCTAAATACTGCTTTTAACATTTCATAAGAATGCCTATTAACTGAACAATAAAAAAATTAAAAAAAATCCATGTTGACACTGCTGTTTCATTCAGTGCAAATACTCTTACCTGTGAACCAGCAGCTGCATTATTTATGAGATTATTATTTGGGTTGGCAATCCAGAATGTTGAAACTGCCCTGTAAACAGCACACACACACACACACACACACACACAATTAAATGGGCTGCATATTTTAACCTACAGTTATTTAAAAGAACAAGGATCACACTGTCTGATTCTGCAAAATCCCTTCAATAGAACCTCTTTAATATGGACAGTTAAGTTTGCCAACACGCACACACAACCTTTAATGGAAACAAAACATGCTGCTTCCCTTACAGGGGCCCTTTTCTCAGTTTGACCAGAAGACAGACACTTCCCATTGAGGGGTGAGGCCGTTATTACATTAATAAAACACTGCACAGGTATGGGCTTACTGTCACCACTCAAAGAAAGTATCAGCTATCTAAGTCAAGGTCCCCAAGCCTCGGTACAGTACCTGCCTGTTTAACTACTCAGTCACTAGCTGTTAGCTCAGCTAACTCCTCTAGCCAATGCTAGGCAGTGGCATGTTTGCACATACTTCAAGCAAGCTGCCCTAAATACGTTCTGCTGTTCAGGATGCTGCGATCGATTCAGTCAATTAGTTAGATGAATTAGTGAGCTAGCTGTTCATGCTTAGTCTCGGAATCCATCAGCTAGGTCGTCTGACGGAGATTAAGCCTCTGGGGGTAAGGTCTTTAGGGATATTTCCAGGGTTCTGGATATCCTGGCCAAAACTTCTTCTTCCATCCACTGGTCAATATTTGCAGACCGATGTTCTACTTCAGACGCGAGAGTGGAAATGTTAAGAGTTAAGTTTGGCTAATTTATAAACAGATATCCACACAGTATGAATGCCAATATAAAGATAAATTGTCATCAGGCAAGAGCCAGGTTTTCCGAGATTGCATTTCAGTTAATGTGTTCCACCTCATTTGCTCTTCACACAGACATGTCAGTTAATACTACTCGGACTACAAACTTACAAACGGAAACCATGGTGCATCCGGCACCAATATCTTATGTCGCTGCCTACAAATTCTGTATGCAGGAATCTGAATAGACATTCTCTCATGCTAGACCACATGGCAGGCTTCTAAACCTGTACAGTTAGATGCATGCAGCCCAGGTTAAGTTTCCTCTTCAAGATAGTAAACATTCCGGAGATACCTGGCTTCCCAATGTGGGATGCCCCCTCCCATAGAGCTTGAGCCCATAACTCATAATAAAAAGAAATATACTATCTGCCTCCTCCTACACTTTCACCACTGCCCTACCAATAGCTAGTTGCCATGCACTGTCCATGATGGTTCTAAGGTTCATTTCCCAGAGGCAGGAATAAAGACTAAACCTGATTACACACAGCTAACGGGGACAAGGCAGCCAAAGCTGTCTGTTCCAATTACAAGACCGCTGTCTCACAGAAGCCTGAATGTACTGTACACGCCCTGTTTACATTCCACGACAACAATAAACCTTTCTAAAAGGATATCCCATATTATCAATAAATCTTCAGCATAATTATAAATAATCGAATAGAATGCGTATTTTTAAGAGTCCATCCATAATGCTCAGAATTTTGTTTTCCATTCATGCTTTATGTCTCATGTGGCTACTAATTGAAAAACGAAACAAAAACTCTTTCACAAGCCCAGTGAGCTGGATGTCCCATAAGGAGCAGTATTCCACACGTTCTGTAGCACAACCAAGCTTGCTGTGCAGTGCAAGTATACACACAGGACAGAACGCTAGTCCATCACAGGGCCTTACCCCAAATATCTCCAATCCCGAGTGTCAAGAGGTTTCCTTTAGCTCAGAGAATGTCATTTACCCCCCCACCCCCAATACTGGCACTGTAGTTACTACATCATACGGACAACAGAAGGCATCGCTCGAAGCTCTTACTTGCACTCTGTGCTGGGCAACGGTGTGTAGCCACCGTAGACCTTGTCCTTGATGCTGGTGCAGAGGGTGTCGTTGCGGTCGGTGGGCAGCAGGGTTCCAGGCCGCGTCAGCAGGCCCAGGTTGTGGTAGAAAGTGTTCCGCTGCTCGATCCCGTCCTCGAGGAAAAAACAGTGGCCCAGGGTGTCGTAGCCAATGGTGTGCTTCACCTGGATCAGAAAGATTCATTCAAGAAAATAAAATACAGCAAGACTGTCCAGAGAACGTTTACAGCAGATTAAATTAAAAATGTTTTCAATTATAAACGGTAGGAAACAACACCCCATGTGATCACTTGACCTACCCATGCTAAAGAAAAACAAACGCTGATGAAGTGTGGAAATGTTCTGGAACAGTTTGAAAGTACATTCAAATTGCATTCCTAAAATGCTTTTAGGAGTGCCGTGCCTAAAGAATAACTTGGCTAAACTGATTCTTTCTGGTGAATCAAATGATGCGTATGGTTCACTGTGCACAATAAGAGAAAAAACAATATTATATTTCTTACAGAATGAAAACAGGATATGCAGCCCAACCATTTTCTGTTGGCCAATTCCATTTCCTCAGTGAACCCAGAATGAATGCTTTGTATCTCATGCCCTCAAGGACAAAGCAGTCCCCTTTTGACGTCAAGAGAGGACAACACACACACACACACACACCTCTAGTTGTTTACCAGGCGTGGATGTGCGTGATGTGAGGTGCTTAATTCTTTCCTCATGCGATTTCACACATTTCTAAGAAGGTCAATTAAATGATGACATTTACCAACATGTCATTGCACAGTAACAGAGATCTAAAGGAACATGGAACAAAACATTACAGCAAAGGAAGATGGGAGTGATTGCAGAGAGATTAAATGGAAAGCAGTAGTAGGCTGAGAGAGGACAAGGGAGAATCGGGAAGTGGCCCATTACAGCAATCTAGTGATGGAAGCTGTAATTGATGTGCATTTAACAGCCAGAACTGCATGGTCCTCATTAGCCAGCCATATGGCCTCATACAGTACAGACAACAGCAGTCTCCTTCCCACTAGAACCCGCTTCACTCCCGCTTCTCTGGACGAACATAAGAACCATGGCAAGGGCCTTCTTAAGATATAAAAACATGATAACAAACCACACCACAGTAGCAAAACAAATGTCATAGCACACAAGACTTAAGTACAGTACATATGTGAACAGCTCATAAGTACTGAAAGTTCCCGTTCCCATTTGACACAAAGATAAGATAGTAAGTTTTGCTTGCTAATACGAGTTTGACACACACACACACACACACACACACACACACACACACACACACACACACACACACACACACACACACACACACAACTGACCAGCAGCCCGTTGGTGGCATGGACAGTGAGGCAGCGAGAGAAGGAGTGGTGTATGGACAGTCCGTCCACGTAGGTGGGCTTCTGGTAGCCTCCCCTCTGGTCCACGTCACCACACAGGTGGAAGTGGAGCGGGTAGCGGCCTTTCTGCGCCTGCTGGCCCATGTTCTTCAGCTCCACGTGGGACAGATGCACCGACGAGAAGTTCCCAAGGATCTGGGGGAGGTGGGGAAGATGGTGAAAAGGTTAGGAATGTGTGTGTGTGCGTGCCCAAGGACACTTGTTTGGTGAACACTGCTACTTCGGCTGCTGCATGAATACGCTGCTTACCAAGGATCGCACCATTTTATTCTCTCATGGCTCTCCCTAACAATGCCCCTTCTAACTAAAACAAATGCCAAAGAAAACAAACTAAAAGGTCATTGGTTTCTTTAACAGTGCCTGTGAAATTACACAGAATTTGGTGAATAAAAGCGGGAGCCACCGCGTACAGTGAACTAGCCTTAAGGAGGGTCGACACAAGGTTCACATTAAGCTTCTAAAATAGGCCAGCTACTTATCTACTGACTACTCAGGCACTTTGTCTCTGGTCCCAGTAGGACAGCAGCAATAACACTATTAACACTACCAAAACCACTGAAATCAGGCCGTGCCTGCGAGTGTGTGTGAGACAAGACTGAAGACATGCATTAGCATGCAGATACATGGAGGAAGGAACACAAGAAATATGGCTGAATACCATATACGTGTTAACAAACCAAGACACAGTATTGTGCAGTGCGCTCTAGGGGGTCCTTTCTAAGTCACACTGTCTGGTTTGTGTTAAGGGGTATTGGCCAATTCCTCTGGCTATGTGGAATTCTCCCTCATACCCCATGTTTTGTTGTCTCTCACTCACTCTTTATGGTATTGTGAGATAAGCAGTAGGTGATTAGAATTTGTATAACTTTTTGTAAATGCACAACAACATCAAAATTACAAAGACTTTATAGCATAAAAGTCTTTGTGCTATAAGAAACCTTTTTTTGCTCCTCACTTACATGTATGTAATGTATGTGCGCGTGTGTGTGTGCGCATGTGTTCTAAACATGGTGACGTCACACCATCTACAGAACTCAAGTCGTCATGAGAGAGCGTTATGAGCCGTATGAATAAGAGCAGATGAGCAGAGCGGGGAAGACAATGTGAGAAATAAGCCAAAAAGGAAGAAGGTCAGCAGGAAAACCCTCTCTCTTTAAAGCCTGCATATCGATGGACAGTGCATGCTCTGTAATGCTCGCTCAGCATTCATGAAATCTTCAGGCACATTGTATTAGAGACAGCAAATTTAGTCATGCCGCACCAGACCATGTTGCAGACACATCAAAAGGCACAGACAGGCCTTTTATGTCAACACACACACACACACAAACACCTCTACAGTACCTTGATGTGGCCTCCAAAGGTGTCATGGCTGAAAAACTGGCACCAGTTTTTTCCATAGCAAGAGTTTTCCATTTCTCCGTAGATGAGAATGTTTCTGGAAAGCAGAGCCACCTCGGCACGCATGTCCACGCCATCGATGATCTCCCCTATGTGGCCATACTGGGGCCTCCCTGGGAAAACAGACACGCACACAAACGATTGTATATTAGAAGGTTACAACTCCTGGCAGGATATGATTATGAACGCATGCACACGTCAATATCCCCCACACGCACAGTTACTTCTAGAGTAAGTGAAAATAATAATGAGCTAAGGCAGCTAACCTAACAGTTGCAAAATATTTACTTTATTACTAAAATGACATTTCAAAAATGGTTTGATGCCTACATTTTAAAAGGCTTGAATAAAATCTGATGTCACAACAGGTACTGCAGTAACATTTATCGTTTGGTCATTGTTTCACACAAATAAACGCTAACAAGCAACTGTCCAGAACAAAAACAACCAAATTAAAAGGCAAAACTGCAACTAACAAGAACCATTCCACGGCTATGCGTGATAAGGCTGTCCCTTGATCATTTGGTGCGGCTGGTATTGATATTGCAGTTGAACTTTGCACTGTAGGAAACCCTTGCATGCACACCCTTCCACAGTATTCTGTTCAGGAAGAGAGTTGGCTTGTGTCCACAACACAGGACATCAGCCTCAGAGAATGGTTCAATGAGAGGCGCAGCAGTCATGTAGGAGGACCCTGGTATGATGAAACATGTTTAAAGCCTTAAAACAGGCCACATATTGTTGTAATAAAAATATGACCTTTTGCTTTTTATTGACATTTAAGCTTTGACCTTTATTTGGTTTAAAAAAAAAAAAAAAAAGCTAAATTGTTCCCAGAGACGCATGCACCAAAACAACACTTCCAGCGTAGCTGTGTAACATAGTAGAACAGCCATAATGTGTCACAACACACCACACAAAGAGACTAGATGTCTGCGCTCACCTTGCACCTTGACCTGCCTGCTAGTGCAGCGTGGGCAGGGCAGAATGGTGAATTCCTCCGCCTGGTGCATGGAGTAGTCAGTACTGGCGACCACAATGCGATCCCCAGGGTGCCAGGTGGACTGGACCTCATCCTGAAGGTTTAGCACCACCTGGTCCACCGCATCCACCTGGAAGCCCGATATGGGGAAACCTGTGGGCCAATGGAAGAATGTGAACAGAGAACAGCAGCCGCTGGGTGGCATTACCAAGTATTACATATCAAACTATAGACTTGGAAAACCATGCGTGAACAAACCCACCCTACCTTTAGAGCCAACGTGTACTGCTGTTAAAAGGTAGTACATAAGTAATTGTAACTATTAGTCAGAAAACAATAAAAAGACCACTGTGTGTGTGGAGGAAGAAGCATAAAGTAGAAATATTTAGTGAAGGCTTTAGTTTGATGAAGCTGAGGACTGCTGGTCGATGGTAAATCCAGAACTGGTTTAACGGGGGAAGGCTTTGAGCAAGGGACTGGTGCCTTGGTGCCTACCGTTGCTCCACTCGCTGTAGGCAGTGACAGAGAAACCCACTCCATCCACAGTGGTGAAGTGGCGTTTGGCCAAGGCCTTCCCTCCTGTGTCGTGGTTTTCATGTTCCCTAACGTCCTCGGAGCAAGATGCGTTCCCTCCACCCACAACAGAAACTAGAGCCCACGCTTGCCTGAGAGAGAGAGAGAAAACATTGAAGTCACTAGCACCGGTCATGGGTTCATTATACAGTATCATCTCTCGCCCTGGGCCCCTGACTGTGTGGCTAGACTGGACAGCTGAGAAACGTTTGCTCATGGGTTAAATTACCAGAGTGTCAGCAAGGAATGCATGTTAGTCCTTCAGCTGTTGAATTGATCATTATACGTTTTATCATTCTGTTCTGAGCCATTTTAAATGATCTGCTTTCAGCCAGAGTGTCAGGTTCATTTTGCTTGGCTGTGATATGGATGAATTGCAGGCGCACTTTTTAATGTGTGTGAGGTGTCGGGCAAACAGTCCTAACTCCACTCTGCCCCCTCTGGTCATTTACCACCTGGTCGTTTGAATGAGCGCATACTGTAGAGTAACTCCATTATCAGGGTGTGTCACACCCAAGAAAATTATTTGTCTGCTGTATTAGCTACTGGGGGGTGGAGGGGAATCAACAGCGCCTTATTCATAGCATACTTATGTAACACAGTACAGTTAGTCAAACACATGGTGTGACCCATATTGGATAATGAGGTGGGAGTGTGTGATCTCTCCCTTATGCATCATGTTCCACACCACAGTGCTTGGGAATGACACACACACATACAGTAAGGCTTATGGAGCATTTGGGGACAAGAGTACCATAATACACAGAACAGAAGCACAGAGAAGGTAACATTTATGTAATGAAATGTCTTAGAAGGGTATCTACTTTGCTACAAGCGAAGGGCTGTGTCGGTCAGCTACAGGATGTTGGTCAGGCCTTCATCCGCACTCTACAACCATCTGTCTCCCTTCCGCTCACTACCTAATGAAGTGGCAATGACGTACAACACTTGGACAAGAACAGGATGATTAAAAGATGGCAAGATGGATTGAGCTATGGAGGATGGCAGAGAAACAAAAATCCTTTCTGCTGAGGAGTCGAAGGGTGTGGGTGACCAGTGGGATTGGGTGCGTTATTTAGGTAAAGATTTAGATTCAGTAAGGTCATCGGCGCAGAAAAAAGAAACGCATGCCTCCTCTGAGTTTTTAGTAGGGTTGCTTATTCATCCAACTGCAGTCACTATGGTATTTAATATTTAATTTCTACACCACACTCCCTTTTCGATGTTATTGAACCTTCTTTGTGTTACAATATTTTACTTTACTTATAATAAAGTATTATCTCTTTAACTACTGAAAGATCATTTGAGGATTTTGAGCACCAACCACCTTACCATCTCCCTGAACTGCAAGCCCATTTCTATTACCATCTATAGTAAAAATATTTTAGACATGCGTTAGAGAAATAGCCATTTTAAATTCCAAGGCAGGTGGCTTTTCACTCTGATGGCTTAGAGTCTACTGGGGCAGAATCTAGACCTCTCTCTCTCTCTCACACCCACACCTCTCCAAGTGACTTTCATTTCATCTGATTTTTAACAAAGGATCGTTGCACATTTGGACATGGAACAGCAGTGGAAAAATATGCTTGCTCAATGCCTTTAGAGAGGCAACCGATTCAAATATTTTCCACATGTGAACACAAACCAGCCATGCTACAATCTGACCTGTGGTATACTACCTACAGTAGAGTAGGTTTCAGTCATAATGCTAGTGCACAAAGCCTTTGGATATTAATAAAACAATGTCCTATCCAATGTGGCTTATTCATGTACAACTTAACATTGCCAACATGTCTTCATGTAGATGACAGAGGCTCTGTGCGATCATTCGCTGCCCCCCACAGACACAAAAACAGGATCCATCTGGGGTTGGGGGGTGCACTCTGCTCTGCCATTAGAGCCTCTGTGGGTGGCTTTCTGTGTACTGCTGAGGCCTCTGCCAGCTGTGTTACAACATATTTATTTACTTATTTATTACAATAAATATCATGGCATGATTTTGAATGATAACATAGGCCCAATTATTATTGGGTCAGTTGAGGTTGAGGAGTCTTTCCAGTGCTGGCAGGCAAATATTCTGGATTTATGGCTCAGATAACATATTTGGAGTAAAATACCAATATTTCCTATGGGAAAATGGAATATGTACTTGTACTATGATTCTGCCTGATACGTGTGTGTATGTGAGCATTGCTGTACCCTCTTCCTGGTAGTTTGGAGAGTAGGCAATTAACAGATGAACAAGGGGCCAACAGGCACGAGCCAGGTGCCTACTAGCTGTTTAAAGCGTCTCACGGGGAGTAATAACTGGCTAATGTAGTTGACATACAGCACACAAAGGTCCGTTGGTCCGCTTGTGTGAGAATATGATTACGCAAGTCATGAACGCTTTTGATATCACAAGGGACAGTTCTATGGATGCGTCCAACATGGTGTTAGTGACGGCGTAACAGGAAGACGTACAGGAAAGTTCAAGTCTTCACTGATACCAGGTGTCAGCTTGTTTTCCTCCTCTTTAATATGCATTCCATTGCTTAATACGCGTTACTAACTAACAACCATTACAAGCCAGACTGTATCGGTATAGCACAGATACAGATGCTGCTTAGTCACACACAATTTGAGTGGATTTAGGCTGGGAAATTTGCCCTTGTCCGCGCCCCACAGAGACAAGAAATGTGATACTGTACATGCTTGTCTAACACTTTCCATAGAAAGAAGCACGCTTGTATGTGTGTGGAAAAGACAGTCACAAAGAAAGTCTAGTGTAAAGGTGTGTGTGTGTGTGTGTGTGTGTGTGTGTGTGTGTGTGTGTGTGAGATCACAAGTTTGGCACCAGACTACACTCTCTGTTGAACCCCTGGTGTTTGCCCTTTGAAAGACTGGAGGGCGTTAAAACTCCTGAGTCGGCACCTTTTGAAAAATCCTGGAAAACCCAATGAGCGTAAAGTCGTCCACATGCTTCCTCTCTTGGCAGTGAATCACAAATCGGAAACAAGGGGGAAAAGAAAGAGGAATGTCTCAGGAACAACTCAGGGAACTTAGCGGAAGAGGACATGCTGGTGGTGGAGGGGGCAGGGAAATGTGGGGCGGGGGAGGGGGGGGGGCAGGCTGGATCCAGAGGTTGTTAAGAGCACTGAGGGACAGACTCAGTCTTCAGGCTAAGCACAAAGCCTTCAAAGGCTACTGCCTGACCCACCAGAAGAGATTAATAAACTAGCTTCATCTCCCCCAGGAGAGCGAGGGTAATTATTCCTCACAAAGACAATAGACAAAACACAGAAAAGCATGGACACACATGTTCATGCAAGGATTCTGAAGAAAGACTGTTGATATATGAACTCAATCAAAACAAAAACACCTCTCCCTTCAAAGCCTCTTTCAAAAAGGTGCTTCTTCAGAAGCTCCGCCCTCTCCAAATTGGAACCTGATTGCCAAGGCTAGGACAGTCTGTGTTCATTTACAGAGCCGCTGCTGTGTAGAAACACCGGATTATCATCTCAGCTCAAACACGGAACGGGCAGCGAGTACATATTTGCTGAATTTGACAAAAGTATGTGGTTCAAACTACAGGCAACGGGCCAGCTTCACGCAATGCAAACTAAATAAAGAGCTCTGCAGCTGCTTCCCCCTAACCTGACATGCCAGAGGAATTGTTGTCACAAGTCCATCTGGGAAGCCGTACATTGAAACTGTTTGTGAATGGCTGTACTTTAAAAAAAAAAAAAATCCTTGCAGGTTGATTGGATGAACCATCTGGTCGGCACACCTAAACCACGCACATATAGCTATAAACACGACGCTGGTTGGAAAGTTCAGTTTCTACTCGGACACATTCAAAATGATTCAGAGGCTTTTTAGACTGATTCTCATGGTGAAATTAAACTGAAGCTTGCGACATCAGGATGGTCTTGCAAGGCTAGCTTCCCCCTGGATTGCGTGGTTTTTATAACACGTTGCGCTTCTCAAGGCAGGGGGGCCTAAATTGACAGGATACCTTTATCTCAATATCTGTCATCCTTATTATGGGTGTTGCGCTTGCATGCATCTAATACAAGCAGTCCACTAGACCATCCCGCCGCCTAGTCTGCATCGTCATACCTGTACTTGAGATCGCCGACGTAGCTGCTGCCGAGCCTGTCTTTCAGGGCCTGCTTGGTGTCTTCCAAGAGGCTCTTGACGGCCGAGTCCCCTACGGCCAGCGTGACGATGCGGCCGTCCGGCAGAGAGCGCAGCAGCTCCGTGAGCCGCGTGCTGTTGGCGGGGTACTCGTGCGTGTCGTAGCGCTCCGACAGCAGCACGGCGGCCGTGTCCTGGTCCACCACGCGGAGGTTGATGCCGCGGCTGAAGTTCCTCTGGAAGGAGTAACCGCCGGTAGGCAGGCCCGAGGCCGGCAGCGAGCGGGTCAGCAGAGACCAGGACACCCGCTGGGTCCCGTGGAGCTCCAGGGTCCCTCCGGCCAGGACGCCGATGAACTTGCGGCCCAGACGGGGCACCTCCGGCACGGCCGTGTCGTCGGAGCGGCCGAGCAGGGCGATGGTGGCGCGAGAGCGATAGCGGCACTTGGGCGCGCCGATGTGCAAGGCGCCCCCGTCCTCTATCAGGATGTGGCCTGTTCGAACGGTGATGTTCCGGGAGCCGTCTTTCTTGTCGGCAAAAACTACACAGCCTTGAGGTGGTGGGAGAGGGGGGGGTTGGGGGAATACAAGGACAGGTTGATAAAGAGAAAAACTAACTAGGGTGATACAATTTTCTGTAATTCAGGCTTAAAGGGGTTTATTTCTCCCATGAGTGCATTTACCTCCGGATTGGATGGTTAAGGAACGGAAGGTAGCTGAGGAATCCAGTCGAAACAAGTCTCCCTTCCTGACCACGACAGCCATCTCAGGCTGGTGGCCTGGATTCCATCCTCTCAGGTCTGGGTTGTGATGCGGACAATTCTCTGTAAAAACAAAGCAATCAGTCAAGACAAGAACACCATGACATAAGTTTGTGTACATCAGCATGGAATAATAAAACTGATTTAAAACGGCTGATATTCTATATTTTCATATTTTCATATTTGACTGACTAACTAACATCCAAAGGTGGATGGAGGATCAAAGAAAGATGTTGGAAGATTTTTCCACTAATATAAATACACATCAGCTATTCATATTATCCATTCCATTGTTAAAGTTTGAGCATGCATCTGCATCTGCTTTCACTCCAATACAGCAGCAATCAACGCAGAGAGCTGTGCAAATGGAAAGCAGTACTGAATGGTTTAATCTGGCTTTAATAAAAACTGTTTACCGAGAAGCAATTAAACAAGACTAAATGTATTCCTGCCAATAAAATTGGACAAGAATCAAATATGTCAAATGCGTTCTGACACAGATATGGGCAGTGGGCACCGCTGATAAATTAACCCCAGCCAGTACATCCACAAAGCAAATGACTGCTGACACGGACCATCCAACACGTCTCCGCTGGTAAGGCAGAGGACGAGGATGAGTGTGAGGAAGAATGCACCGAGCGACACGCCAAAGCATATGTAGGCGTTGGTCCTGTTGCGAACGCTCCGCGTGCGCTCCCTGCGCTGAGTCTCCTCTGGCACCAGGAACGTAGCTGGACGCTGGGGGGCAGGTCCGTGGGGCGTCTTCGGTAGAGGTGGGGGAGGCGGGGCTTTGGTGGGCGGAGGAGAGCGGACCGGAGCCACCCGGCCCGGAACGTATCCAGGAGACCGCTGGCGGTTACCATTGGGAGGCGCTGCGAACACGGGAAAGACACTTGGGCCATCGTTTGTCTGCATGGTATATCTGTCTTCAACCTGTGGGGGGAGGGGAGAGAGTATTCAAATAGTATTTGATCTTCTGGATGGACACCATGTAGTCTCACAGAGCCAACCTTTACTTATGTAAAGTCTGGGACACAGTGCTGGATAACTGTGTCAAGATCCGCCTACTTGACAGCAGAGGTATTTTGATACCTACGTAACTCAATGACAAAGTCAGACGTTAATCTTATACAGCGCAATTTGTTGAGAACCTTACCAACGTGACTCTGGCTGTTTACAGGTATTGCATATTTGTCAGATAATAGGATATGTTTACTGCTTAAAATAAATGGAATAATTGAAATTAGTAAACAAAGCACTGCATTAGCGGTGCACCAGAATTACAGTTATATACTTGGGAGTGACAATGTTAGCAGCCAATGAAAATAGGTGGCTTAAACGGGTATATAATCAGATGTTCAGCACAGCGTTGCTAATGTGACGTATTGCTAACTACAGAGACTAGGGTTAGACTAGACACCATGTAGGAGAGACATGAAATTATATTAAAAGCATACAGGCATTAAGAGTGAAGAGCTAGGAGGGGTTTGTTGAAACTCAATAGGCCAAGGAGAATTTGTGCCATTATAAATAAGCACACATACTTTACAACCTGTGGTTTAAAAACAGTGAAAGACGAGCAGAAGGTAATGGCATCTGTCTCCACACCTAGAGTTGGGTACACACACACACACACCAGGAATTATAGATTACAAACACCCCAGGAATGACATTGACAGGGTGCCCTTGGTTACAGTTTGCGTCCATTGTAATGGTGCTGTAAATCATGGATCTGAACATTTCTGAATCTGTGTCCACACATGTCACATAGGGAAACTGGGGCATCACTTTCTGGCATCTAGGCTACAAAGTGTAAAATGTGATATCTCTCTCCCACACGCCCAACTAAAATAAGCCTCATAGCATAATACAGATGCACACAGTCACAGGACATGATGTATACAGTCAGTCACAGAATGTAATGTTAGACAGGAGGAAAGGAAATGACAGTGCAGATAAAAGCCCTTCAAGGCACTTTTTGAGACAAGTCACTGATCACTGCGATGTCATAAATAACATTGTATATATTGTAGCCTAGATGTCAGCAGTGTTGGGATGAGTTGGAGGAGGATTTGGGGTACTTTCCGGTTAACCAGACCACATTATTATTAAATGTTTTTCTTTTTTTTTTCTGGTAAAGCTTAGGTCTAATTCTGTATTTGTTCTACCTTCTGGTTGAGGTTAGGTCTCTGTCTGTGACATTTAAGATTAGGTCATCCAGAATACTGTATTTTCACTGGTAAAATCACTGGATTAAGGTCAGGGCCTCACCTTCTTCTGGGGGTTCCCTGTTTGAGGTCCGGATAACCGGAAAGTACTGGCTTTTGTATAAAGATCCTTTCTCTTTTCTTTGTCGGCTTGGCTTCCTGAGAGGTGCGTGTTGGGTTTGACTTGGTGGTGCATGGCCCAAGTGCACAAGCACGTGAGGAGTATCACTGCTCATTAAACCCAGGTGTATTAGTAATGGTGTTGCATGAGACAATGAGAAGGGACACATATCGAGAGAGATATCTGTCAACATCCAAGTCTTTACTGTTAACCCAGACAATGATTTTAACATACCTTTATTTGGGACAAACTGAACATTTAACTGTGGCTTAAAAGAAGCTCAGAGAGAGCTGGCAGAAGGGGGCTCACCCTTCCAACAGTTTTTAATCCTAATTTCCACCAAACATTTTTACTATGCTTCCATTTTAGATTTGTTTTTTGTTTAATTATTTATTGTGTAGTTATAAGCCTGCACAATGACCCAGTGATAGTTGAAACGACTACAACTAAAAACAATGGCACTCTAATGTAACCACACTTAAACTACCGGTAAGAGAGTAGCCTACTGGTCACTGTGCACTACACATTAGCAAAACATAGCCTTGCCAAGCCAATTAGGAGATCTGCTGCCCTGCATGTTTTAGATGTCTCCCTGCTCCGACACACCTAACTCAAATGAATGGGCTTCTGCAGAGACTGATAACGACCCATTCATTAGAATCAGGTGTGTTGAAGCAGGGTGACATGCAGGGCAGTTGTAGCGCTCCAGGACCAGGATTGGGCACCCCTGCAACAGAGAGTGACTCTTTAGAAAATCTTTAAAAAGCTCAGAGCAGCCCATAAAGGTAGACAGACAAATATAAGTAGACAAATCTCGCAAATAAGACATTTAACTATATCTAAAAGCTTCTATGATGTAACATGGATTCATGACAAACTTTTATCAGTAATTCCAAAATACCACGCAATAATTTGTGAATTTGGAGGATATTTCACTCAAGGTGTATGGGACACGTTGCAACATTTCAAAAATTTTACGTGAAAAGCTTAAACATAGTAAAATCACCCACAGTTCGCTGTTTTTCACACCATGCACGGCAGAACACTGACGTTATTTGTAAATAATAACAATAAAGTTATACTGTATAAACGTCTCGCCCACAACGATTGACAGCAAGCAAGCACAGCACAGAGACAATGCAGCCGACGAAGTGTCCGTACCTTTCACAAGACTATTATTCAGGACCCCCTTGCTTCTGTCCATTCGCTCTCTGTCGAACTGCAAAACGGTACCTAGCGGCATGAACAGCTGATACAAATAAAATAACCCCTTTTGGCGTGGGTGTCCTATATATAGCCGAATGTTTCTTCACATGGCTTTTATCTAACGGAGCTTCAATACATCGTCAAGTCCCGTCTCACCGAGACGCAAAGCAGGCGCGGCTTGGAGAGAGGAAGTGAGAGCAACAGCGACGATTGGAGGAGCCTGAATTGGGGAAGGGGGGAGGCTGACACACTGCCGCCTGCTGTTGAGATTCTGTCTAAGAAATACAAAACAATTAGTAGTAAAAAACATTTTGCATGACTTAATTATTTTACGGTAACTAAAAACACAATCACACAAAATGATCTACAGTAGTCACCCTTTCCCATAAATGATCCACATCCCCCATATTCCCATTGTGTTGTAAGTGAATCTATAGAACTAGGATAATAGTCTGGATTTAAACAAAAACCAATTAACATAGCCTATATGTAAAGTAAATTCGGAGAGCATATTATGCCAACCCAAAGCATCCCTCTGGCAAAACATATTTACAGGTCGCTATCTTGAAGAAAGGCCTTATGCAGCGTCATTTCTGTTATGCGGTAACATTTCTGTCCCAGTGAATTACTTCTTATGTTCTGTAAAATGTGTCAAATATTAGTAACAAGTGGCTCAAATTCTAGATTTAAGTCTTTTTTATAACATAAAAAGTGAATAATGCACGTTTATTATTTTTTTTATTACCTTTTTATTTTGGTATGCATTCTATTTTACCATGTCCCCAGTGCAAAGTAACCAACTTCCACATG
>JAODUE010039822.1:0-30101 GCA_027564755.1 Amblyopsis hoosieri
TATATATATATAAAAAAATAACTTGGCTATATTTTGTGTTATAGCTAATTTAAATGTACACCTTTAGCTGGGGTGTTTTGTAATCATTTTGTTGAGATCTTTATGGCTGTAGCTGTGTGATATAGCATGTCTGTTAGTTGCAGCTCTACCAAAAACATGTTTCTTTGTTTCATCTAAACAACATGGGAAGGCCAGCTATACAGACGTGAACTGAGAGTAAAATGAAAAGAATGGATGAAAAGAATGTGATAGAGAGTAGGAGAGAGGAGAATGTTAATGTGTAATCATGTGTGTGTGGTAGGGGAGGGGGAAACCAAAAGAAGTTAGAACTAGAAGGAGGTGAAGACATCTCAAGGTTGGACTCAACTCATTCAATATGAACATGCCCATCACAATAGAAAGAAGAACCACTCCATTCCACTGCATTCACACACCTTTGTAGCTCGCTGTAGCCAAGTCACTTGGAAGAGAGTTGTGGGAATGTCTGTACTGTCTCAGGTGAGTGGGTGAGTGGGCGTGCCCGACCTGTCACTCAAAGGGCACTTTGCGTCCGCCTTGCTACAGTAGTGTACGTGCATAGGCTAAACCAAACCATGGACATTGTAGATAGGCATGCAGTTATATTTGGAGAGGAAAAAAAGCTGTGGAGAGTTCGGAGATCATCGCAATCATCATTTTACTATAACATTGCGCACAACTAACTTTTTCCATCAATGAACGGTGTTTACATGTCATTCATGTCAAATAGCAACCGATTCTGTTTTACATTCATGCATTCAATAAACCCCACGGAAGATTAATATGAGCTGAAAAACCTGCCTCTTTAAATACATGTAAATGAACAAGCATGCAGTTTCTCCTCCATTTGCGATCGCCAAGAAGAGGGAGGGACGTCAGATGCAAACCTATGCCCTCTAGACTCTAGTCGCTGACCATTTGAGTCAACTTTCACAGTCGCCAAGTTGCCGAGGCTTTAGTCGACGGCCGCTTTTTTTTTTTTTTAACCACAGTCGCCCATTTCCATCTGGTGCTCAGTGAAATGAATGGAACTTAGTATCTGTCTGGCACTGATATGTAGAGTAGGGAGATCATTATCTGGGAGAATCAAGTACGCACGAAATGCTGGTCGGTTTCTTAACATGTCTGGTGGTGAGTGATTTTCCACTACTGCTCCCACAGGTGAGCAGTGCAGTCATTATTTCAGTGTTGTTTTGTTCAATCTTTTTCTTAAGAATAATGAGCCATTGCGAACCAGCAGATTTAAACATATCGCCCTGGTTACTGGGCAAGTGTATGGATCGCTCATTCATGTTCTTTTGAAAATGACACAACCGAGAAACTCTCTCTCTCTGTCTCTCTGAAATAACAACTAGCTGTATGTCAAGTTTAAAGGAAGTGAACAGTCTGTACGCCATCACTGAGGAACATGAGCAATGATTCACAACAACGACAGAGGCTGAACTCATTAAAACAAGTTTGAGGGAAACACACAAGCCTCAGATCCAGTAATGTTCCCCTGGGCTACTTCACACACACGCACGCACGCACGCACACACACACACACACGCACACACACACACACACACACACACACACACACACACACACGTCGCATTGTCACTTGCGTCGATTCGAGCGCGGGCAGTTCCCACTGGGGAGCGCCACAGGGTCAGCTCAACAGCTGCTTGCCTCCTCAACCAATCAAACGGGCGGGCAAGGCGTAAACAACAGGCGTAAACACGCGCCAATTAAAGGAGCTAAAATTAAACAGAGCAATCAAGCCTCTCGCGACTTAGTAAGCGTTTCTTGCTGACAGATCGAAAGTCATCCATCCATCATGTCAACCGCTGCTTTCCCTTCTAAGTCATTTACTGTGTGATAGAGGTTGATTAATGCACAGTCTCAGAGTAAACTAGTGGGATGAAAACTAATCAAGCGAAAGTACATCTCGTACGGTATTAAAATAAATTAATACATGAATAAATAAACTCGCTATATATTATTAATTGGATATATACACACACAAACACAAAGCTCGTGGTGAGCTTTTAACAGCCAGGTACAGTGTTGTCATTTGCTCCAGTGCTTTGTAATAATACAGCAAATGGACCGCGGACACCATCAGATAATGGCAGTACACACACACACACACACACACACACACACACACACACACACACACTACATTCGCTCTTTGTCTGGGTATCTAGCTTCCCCACTTCACCATATGGGATCAATGCAGGATTTAATCATCTATTGATACTGTATGGCTGCTCAGCTGCTCACCTGCAGGACGGCCTGGATCTTGGCCGACACGTCGGCCTGTTCGTACAGCTTGATTCCGTCCTCGCGGGCCCCGCCGGGAGACTGGACCGCCATGTGCTGTAGGTGGGACAGCACCACACTGTGAGCCTGGCCCACAGCCTTGAACTTGTCAAACAGCAGCTCCAGCAGTTCCAGCAGCAGCCTGCAGAGGGAGCCACAGTATGGGAGGGAGAGAGAGAAAGAGAGAGAGAGAGAGGAATCAACATTAGTGTAAAATAGTGGGGGGGGGGAACAGATTGTAAAAACTGAGTTTATATTTGTTTTCCCCACTGTTGGATTCAAACAATACTTTCCCCTACAGGCCATCTACAGTACTGTATGATTAAGGTATAGTCGGCTATTACAGGCTAAATGTAAGCTAATACAGTTTGTCAAATTCACCAAATATCTTCTCGCACTTCAGCTAGCTTACCGTTCTCTGTGGGTGTTGATAAAATAATGTGATACTTCTACACAGCCCTGCCTCTGTAAATTGTAACATCAACATAGTGGCGAATACCGCTCCTATCAACAAAGACGTAGCACCACGCTTTGCTTCACAATGCATTTTGCCGTGATACTGCTTTGATTTGAGATCGAAGCTAGTAAGAATGACTGACCCTGCCTTTAATCACATACTGTATGTGTTTACTTAATATATCTCGGGCCAGATATATTCTGACATAAATAAGATGTGTGTATATATATATACACAGACACACATACATACGAGGTCATACTGTTCCAACTCCTCTTTTGTTCACTTTGCCCTGTGCAGCAACAATACCCAACACGCTTGTTACCTCACAGCCCAGCACTTATTTTAAATGAGTATATACCATTCAATGTAACTTCTATCATTAGTTGTTAATGGAACTGGCTGAAAGCATTGCCATAACAAAACTGACCTTCTGCCTGCTTTGAGTGCTAGCTTTCGCACTGACCACTCATATTCACCTAATCCATGATAATGTGTTCATGGCTTTTCATGTGTAGCACTTCACTGCAGAGGTTTAAACGACACAAGGACAAAGCTTTCAAAGAAAAAGAGGGTACCTTGGTTAAATTATTTGTCTGGATGTTCCAGGCATGGCAAGTGTATACTTCATTTTATTGGGAGTACTACAGATAAGAGTACTTTTAATTAAATACAGCTCTGTTGTTTGCGCCGCACTTTTTCATTGGTAGACTCAACTGGAAGTTTGACCTTATCATGTGTTCTTCCTTTAGGGTTCGCAATCAGTGACTCTCTAAAATCCCTTTGCAAAAGCCTTAAGGGTTGATCAACGCTCTGATCATATTACATGGTCTTCTCTTCTAACGGCAACTGAGTAAGCAGTGATAATAGCAAAACGAATGTCAAAATATAATTATGGGAAAACACTTCATCTACAGCAAGATTTCAACTAGAACAGTTTATACATTAAATATATATTATTGGCGGGTTGAGTGCCCTACGACGCACGTAAACCTCACAGCCAGCTGTTTTCTCACAACAATTAAGGGCATCTGCGAGCATGTAAACGTCCACCAGGACTCGCTAAAACATCTGGAGCGGGTTTTTTGTTTCAGGACAGACCGCGGGGAGTGGTGCGGGAGGAGGGGTTATTTTCAGAGGTGGTGAGCTGAGCAGACTACCAACTGCAAAGAAGGAGATGTGCTATAGCACGATATGTCTCAACGTGGGCACATTTGGATTCATGGACACCCTTCCTTGTTTTGGCAGGAGAACAACATCCTACGGGTCACAAAACACTAAGCGGCTCACACATCTAATCTTGTTTGTCAAGTGAAGCAGGCACTTGGAGAGGTGCGTGAGGAATATCTGCTATTGTGCATTTCCCTGGCACTGTAAGCAAGGCTCCACAGTCCGCATGCATGCTTGTTCATACAACAATACAGAACAGTTAATACAAACTGTCACACGTAGCATAAATCTAGTACAGTGAGGGAAAACAAACACTGCCTCCCTGTTGTCCAGATCAGCTATTAACATTCAGAGATATATTTGCATTTGTCAATTACTTTGCTCGAGTTTCAAACCAGCTACCTTCCTAATACTATTCCAACGGGCTACCTTCCATCCCCTGCCCCTGTAAACCAGTGAGCACTAGCACTTACTCTCTCATATCGACTAAGGTGGAAACAGTCCAAAGCTAAGCTCTAATAATGGAAAAAAAGCCTACAAGTGATTCCACCGCCCATAGTGTCTGCTGTCTATGGAGGAGCATCCAAGCTCGCAAGGCATCAACGTCAAGTCAATAACAAATCACCGCCTATTTAAAAGTGAGGCGAGGAGGATAATAGGCATGCTTAAAAGTTTTGGGAGGGGGGCCAAGGTTTTCTTGGCAAGATATATAAAGAAAAAAGAGATGAATGTTTCAGCGGGGGGGCATTTGGTTTGCTGTCTGTCATGCGGCTGCCAGTCGCGGGGAGTAAATGTTATGAATGGAGCGCCGAGAGGCACCGATCACTGTGAGCTATAACGCGGTGAATGGGAGGTGTTCGCGGGGAGGCGAGAAGAGCTGCCAAATGACACGGCCTGAGCGTCGCAGGGTTGCAGTGGGTGAAATGTCTCATTTGTCACTCCCTGCCTCTCTCTCCCTCTCAACCTTCACACATGGACGGTGACACTCACGTGGCGAACACTGTGGATGGGCCGTGCGTGTGCATGCACACACGCACACGCACATGCACACATTTTAAGTCTCTGACCTTGTCGCCTCTTTCTCCTCTCCAGTTCAATCTTTCCTAAGGAACAACCACCCCCCCCCCACACACACACACACACACACACCCACACCCGCCCACCCCTTCCCCTGCCAGGTGAGAAGAGGTCTGTGCTTGCTACTCATTATCTCTCAGCGGAGGCCGTCCTAATCCATCTCCTCTGCTCTCTCAGGCCTCACTCCTCATTTCCCCTCGGGATCGAAACCTCCAGACATCTGCTTGATGAGCCGCGGGGAGAGGTGTGTGTGTGTGTGTGTGTGTGTGTGTGTGTGTGTGTGTGTGTGTGTGTGTGTGTTTGTGTGTCCAGTGGTCAACCAGCAAGGGGCCGACTAAGTGTGCATGTGTGCGCATGAAGGAAAAGGAACGTTTTGCAACCAAACTGCTTCTGTAGGAACTGTGAATAATGACTTGTGATGGCTGATTGTCTAATCTTTGGATGTGGATTACTGCATGTATTAAGACAACTGATTGGTTTCCTGAAATTGCACTGTATTAAATGCGTAAAGTAACGTGGGTTTTGAACCTCCATGTTTGTACATCAAATGCACAGAGCAGTAGCATTGGTAAATAAATCACATTTTATGTGATTTACTCAATCAGCAACAGGTCAGAGCTGTGGACAGGGTAAACCAGCGTCTGCAATCTCTGCTTATGCAGGCATGTGCTTAAAACACTTATCCACACAGAATGTGATATTGGAAAATACAGTGTGTAAAAGACCACGTCTAACTGGGAGCATTTTGCGCTAACTTACTTCTACATTAATGATGCCATCAAGAATTACTCTTGGAGCTGATGCTGAAACGTTCCTCTTTAGCCTACAGAACATAAAGACTGTTTTTTTCAGAAATTATTTGCCACGTTGAGATCTGAGATAGACAGCGCACTACAGGGTGAATAGAATTGACTAAATCACTCCTTTGTTGTTTTATTAGCATTATTTGTCATGTCTATTTAGATGCACATGTATTTAATGAGTCAGATTTCATGTAATAATGGAAACCACTCCATGGGAAGTGCATCCATCGACACTGATCTCACAGAATGGCCTTGAGTTAAAGAAAGAAAATCTACTGGAGCTGCAGACAGTCCAATAAGCGGTCAGCGCTGAGGTATCTTCCCGGCCTACAGTGCCATAGATAGGGCGTGCACTGCACTGCACTCTCCCTCGTTTTCAACAAGTACATTGGAGGGAGTCTCCATAGCAACAAGGCTCGGCTATAAATTGAAGGCAACGTATGCAGGGCAAACAGCAGCGCGCACACACACACACACACACACACACAGACAGACAGACAGACAAGCCACACATTCATAAACAACACTGGACAGCGACTCCCTCCTGCACGTGCGCTAACTCGTGCGCGCGCACGTTGAGCAGAGGCGATGTGTGCGGAGCAGAGGTGGCAATGGGCTAGACCACGGCCTATTACTGTGAGGTCAGATGAGATTCAACAGGCTACGGGCGCAGGCCGAGCGAACGTGCCTAACAGAAAACAAGACATTCATCTTAAAGGGTTCAGGATCAATGGCCTGAGACCTGTGCTTTCCAAGTGGACACTCTGGATGTGTGTGTGTGTGAGTGTGTTGCAGCAGATGTGACCGCTTTAAAAAGTAGCCCAGTAGTCCACAGCCAATGAAAAGAAAGTGTGTGCTCGTCGTGGCACGCGTTTGTGATTGTGTTTGAGCACCACTCCGTCTAGGTTTAAAGCAGCCGAGTATCCGTTTTCACGGTCTGAGGCAGACCTAGCCTTCCCAGACCATACTGGGTTTCATACCTGGTTGACTGTCTAGAGTACAGTTGCTCGGGGACCACATTCAATGCATGTAGCATCCCTCCATCACACCCAAACCCTCAGATATACACTGGCTGCAAGTTAGAATGACTATGGTAGGGGTGTTACATAACATATCGATAAACGGTTGTAATATGACCAATAAATTGTTCATCAAGAATTACATACTTTCAAAGATGCATCAATGTCAGGTGTTTGATTCCACTCAGGTTCAGTCATTTTGATGTCATGTTCCGGATATATACAGTGCCAACATGCTAATCGCATACCTAGTAGACGGAACACTTTGGAAGATCCAGCTCTAGTATCAACATAATAAAGTTGAATTGATTCAGTGATCCAAATTAGGTTAACATTCTTGTTATTTGTTAATTAATCTTCTCGGATATCAATGTATCTGGTCAATGAGAAATATCCAAAAAAGGTAACAGTAAAAAAGGTATGAAAGAAAGGCAAGAAAAGTTAAGTTTCCAACACGGTACCACCCGCATTAGACAATAGCTATCATGACTCATATCAGCTCCGAGAAGAGTGTTTTCCCTAAGTGCTGCCATTATATCACTTTAGACTCATCATATTTGTGTTTTTGCTCTTAAATGTTGGCCAATGGGAGAGAATAGAGGGAGGCTTATGGATTGGCTCCTCTTCCTTAAGTGAGGGAGTTTTGAATACGAGAGGGGAAATTGCTGGAATTGATCCTAGTGGGGATAATGATATACGAGCCAGACATATAAGTGGTCAGGCCGCTCTGGTAAAAGGACTTGGGGACAGACGGAGAGCTAAAGGGGGATTACAAGTGCTCGCTTTATCGAGGAGTAAGAACGGCGGTTGGGAGCCATGATTGAAATGGATTGTCTAATGAAGCCTTTTGAATACCAGCCCCCTTTTTTCCCCACGCTGTACCCTCATCAGGCAGGAGCAACTATTCCAACCTTTAGCTACTACGTACAGTACTGGACTCAAAATGGTCATTTGGTGCAACTGCTGCACCAAATGACAATAACATTACTTTTAACATTACTCCGCAATATAAATGGTCTAAGATGCCAGTTTATCTACCACTAGGTAGGGTATGGTGTAAGTCACCCAATAGTCTTTCCTCACGGAAAGTCTGGGACACAGCGCTGACTAACTGTCAGTAGTACCCGCCTACTTGACAAGTGAGGTGTTTTGATTGACATGCAGGACGACCAACTACGTAACTCAATGAAGTCGGACGTTAAACTTGCAGTGAGGAAAACTAAACAACAAAGTCTGGCTGTTCTACAGGTATTGTAAATCTGTCAAATATGTAGGCTACAGTTACTGATGTTTAAATTAAGTAAAGCACTGTGCTATCGTTGCACAGAAAATTACGAAGACATACTTGAGTGAGTGACATGCGAACAGCCAAAAGGCCCGTGTCGATTTTACAGGGGTGTATGCATCAGACGTTCAGCACAGAGTTGCCTATGTGACGTAGTGCTAATGAACAGAAGAGACTGAGACTAGGCACCCAACACATACACGCATCACTGAGCCTTTACCTGGGCTGACTCTGACTCTGTGGCAGGTTCTCTCCTCGCTGGTAAGCATGGTCGGCTATCTGTGTGGTGGACCTCTTCACTATCTGTTTGAGCTCCGGCTCCAGTCGTTCCATTATGGCCTTGATGGTCTCTGGGATCTTCTTCAGCTTGGCTAGAGCCTTGTGGGGGAGGCAACACATACAATCACACTAGAGGGAGAGACGAGAGAATCTCTCTTCTACATGGCTCTGAACCACGCGTGGTTCAGAGCCATGCGGGAGTTACACAGGTGTACCTTGATGAGGATACCCATGAACTCTGTGCTGTTCTCCTCGGGATCCACCTCCGGAATATCTGCCTGGCTCAGCTCCCGGCTCTCCTGTTCCCACACTGAAGAGGGAGCGGTGCACGCACACACACACACACACACATAACAGAAGTTGTCATCTTTTACTATGATTAACGCGTTGCTGCGCCCAAAATGATACTGCCCCAGCCTAGATTATATTTCTATTTACCAAACTGACACGTTACAGATGAGAAACTATGGCGAAAACATTTCATCATCGCAATAACCCTCAAATATATCACGGCTTTAATGACATATTTAATTTGTGTTGCTCTCTCCCACACACACACACACACCTGCAGCTCCCATCTCCACCTGTCCCGCTGCCTTCATCAGACCTAGCAACATTAGAGACTAAATTGAGAGTGGCGTGATTTAATTTCTATCAAATGGGGCCTCCCCATTCCCCATCAGTAACAGAGTTAATGTTTACGGCAAGTTAATGGACTCTGGATGTATTCTGCCTACCCCCCTTACCTCCCACATTTCAACTATAGTTTGGGTTATAATTACCCACAATTGCCAGCTGCAAATGAGCTGCTCCAAGGCCGGTAGACAAAATGGTGTGCTCTGCCAGTGAGTGAGACACGTTGTGGCGCCGTGACCTCCATTGCTAGCATAATGGCATATAGGCACTTAAGGCTAGGCAGGAGCTAATTGCCAGTGTGTTGTGTTTTTACTTGGGCATAATATGGAGGGGGGGGAATGACATTTAGACGCAGAGGGAAATAATATTAGTGTCAACATGGATGCATTCATGAGTAAGGCACATGTGGGCCTCTAATGGATTAATGCAAATGATAGTAATAAATAAATAATGAAACAAATAAATACATGTTTGCCCCTGACCTACTATGAGCACATTGATTTCTATATATTTTATTTTTTTTTTAATACGTCATGTGTAACCTTAAATTATACAACTGTAAACATATATTAAATGTATGCTTTATGTTTTGAACCCCAGGAAGAATAGCCATCGTTGCAGCGTTAGCTAATGGGAATCCTAATAAACAAAAACTCAATAAGAGGTATGCTGGTAAACGCCCACCCACACATTGCTAATGAGTCGGTGGGCACTGACGGCTTACTGTATGTGGAATAAATACATTAAAACTATACGGCCTGGGCAGCGGCGTGACTGCTATAGAAATGTCAGTCCCTTAGGAAGCAGCTACACTCGTTTATTACGGAACCAAACTATCTCCCGGTCGCCTCGTTTGTGTTCCACAGACAGCGCACTGCCTCAAAAGGGACTCACCGCCTCTGCACAAAACACATCCGCTGGGGGAGCGTGCGCATTATCGGTCCCGCCCGCCCACCCTTTATAAGCAGTGCTAACAGTTAGCTAGCTCAGTTAGTTAGCATGATGACTGCACTTTCCCCCTGCTGAGATGACAGAGGTGCAAAGGGACTAATGGGACTAGTGGCATGCTCACAGTTTAATGGTGACGTGTTGTATGTCAACAGCAACATGTCGCATGCGTCGTGTGCTGCACTCTGAAGCAACTGTGGTTGTACGTGTGTGTGTGTGTGTGTGTGTGTGTGTGTGTGAGACACATAATGATATGCTAATGGTAGTAATGGCAGAAGCCAGGGTGACACTAATGACTTCATTATCACATCAGCACAGTGACACAAACAGCCAACTGAGTTACACACACTATTCAAAGAAAACAAAGGAACATTGTGTGTGTGTGTGTATCCGTCTGTCACAATCCACATAACACTTTTAATGTGGTGGAAACTATAGCTACGGAACCTTTCCTTTCAACTATTTTCATATTGGCTGCCTTTTTAATTGTCTATTGACTGTATATAATGTCATCTCTCTCTGTGTGTTCTGCTGCTGTCTTATAGGATATTCAAGGGACCGTACCACTGCCGGATCCGGGGGTGCTGAACTGGGAAGAGTCCATGGTCTTGCGCGGGGTGGACAGATTGCTGACATCCAGCAATGGCATAGGAGACCCATCTTTGGTTGTAGAGCTAGAGAGAAATAATTTTAGTTTGATTAATTCCAGCCCTTTACATGAATTCACATGCAAAAGAGTAAAACACAATCATAAAACTGTAGTAGGACTATAACTTTTCGATTGATGTTTCAGATTACCCGTTTACATGGGATGTCACCTAATCAGGTCTGGTGTTTACATGGGCCGTCGCAACGTATCGGAATTTATGTTAAACATGCACACATTATCTAGCTCATAATGAAATGTGTCCCGCTAGCAAATGGTAAAACCAGCTTCTAGTTATAGGTACGTCGGTGAGGCTGTTTGTGTGACTGGTGGAGAAATGTATGGCTCCATATGAAGTCACAGAGAAACAGAGCGAAATACGCACACACAGAGAGACGCGCACACACTGGCCCTGGATACCTTAACAGAGTATTGGCTACACCAGACACTGCTCCACATTCCTTAGCTCTGCCAGCGGGGGGCATGCACTATAGCCAACAGCCGCTAACAGAGCTCTGTGCGATCACTTTTTAATCAGCAAGTCACTTTTGGGCACCGGTAATAACTCCCATTCACTTATTTGCACGCGTCGCAGTGGATTTGTCCAGACTTTGTACAGTTCTTATAATACATCCATTGTACAGTGGCTGTGCACAATAGTTACCAGCATCGACACAAAACGTAAGTCTGGGCATGTGCATGAGAATGCAACCAGGAAGTAATTGGGTTTAACCGTTTACATGGTAGAATTCTTCTTTCAATCGGGTCATGTAACGGGTTATACTACCCCTCTGCTTCGGAATAAAATTTAGATCGGGTTGGCAGTTTCTCTTCCGATCGTAGTGTTTATATGGAGCATTTTCTTTCGGGTTGGGCCTTTTACCCAATTCCAATCGGAATAATAGGGTCCATGTAAACACAGTTACTGTGACATCTGGCCATGGAAATCCTGGACCAATACCTTCTCTTGAACCAGAATTTTGTATTCACCAGCGTCCCAGCCGCCAGTAAATGTTCCCGATAACCTCCCGTTAACAGAACCAATCCACCTCTACAACAATAGGGCTCTTGCCACTCCAGGTGGAAATGGTTTTGCTTTCCAATGAGCCATTTATCAAGTGTTAAGCAGGAGGTGATCCTGGCCCTCTGTGCTGGGCGGTAAAAACACAGTTTGCCTACTAAGTGAGTGGGGCGTATGGAGGCTGGCTTGTTGTTAGAGTCAACCCAATACAGAGAGGCCAAGACCTGTCACTTCCTGACCCCTGGCAATAAATCACTGTACCTGGCCGCAATTACACACACACACACGCGCCTATGTGCAGACACAAACAAAAACACAAGCAGCGTGCCTGATATTTACAGTAAATCAATAGTGGAAGGTTACGCTGTTTCAAGCCGTATGTTGCAAATGTGTGAAACATGTCACAACATGTATTGGCACCATTTCGGTATTGCCAGTGTTTGGTAACTGACATGGACCACCGTGTACAAGTGTACAGGTTCCCATCGCCAGAGAAAAAAGCCAGTGTTAATGCCATGACATTGCTCTAACTGTGTAAGACTGAAGAAGTCTTCCAATCAAATGATAACACATAAGGCTAGCACATTCATTTCAGGTTAACTTGCTGCTGCTCCATGCTTTTTTTTAAAACGTTCAGCAAAACAGAGCACAGTCATGATCAAAATAAAAGACTATGGGTAATAATACATTGTCTTTCTGTTGCAGTCAGTAATTTGCTGGTTTGAACTTACAATACTGTAAATAATTGGCTATTTACACTTATCTGTTACCGCGATGAAATAACTTATAATGAACACAGCTACACAGGCTACACTTTGCAAAGATAAATCTTTAAAATCTACATAGCTTTGGTTGTCTTTGGTTGTTACAGCACTGGCTTTGTCATTACAATAACCTTCATCTATTAATTTCCAAATCCCAAAAGGTAAGCCATTTCCTAATGAGCCTTCACATTTGTTAGTATACAATTTTCTCTTAAAATGTATGGGTTTATTAGTGCAGCTATTATGTGTCTTAGGCCGTGTATTTTTTCTTAGCTAGTAGGGAGCGCTTTTGGAAGTACAGCGTTTATTTAAACTGAGATGCTTTGGTTGTTATAATGGAGAATCTGTAGAAATGGTATGTTGCCACGCTGGTTTGTGTTATCAACAAATATTGTTATTTGTAATATATGCCTATTGTACGAGGTATTTTTAGTGTTAGTATTGTGATAGTCCGGGGATGCCATCTGGTAGTCTACAGACATCTACAGTATCAACTTCTCCATTGTTGTTGTCGTCGTGTGCAAGCAGGATGTGACAGTTGCTCAGTGTAGTATTTGTCCCTCCCCCTTCTCTGCTGCGATTGGACGGCCGGGCTAAACCGTGACAGTGATGAGCGTTTCATTTCACCCAAAGCTGAAAAGGTTCAACTCGCAGCGCACCAATTGGAATCAATTGACAAAATAACGTTGCTGTGAAAAGAAAAGAAAAAAACACACTTTGGTTGACATGGGGTCTTACCCAGAAGGCCGAGCAGCGTTCTTATCCTTCTTGTGTCCCAGACGACCTGTGGACTTGATGTAGAGGTGTCGATGCAGCTCGTCAATCAGCACCAGATGCATGTTGAGCTTTTTGCTGTGGAGCTCCAGCCGCAAGTCTCCCAGGCCCTCCACCTGCAACAGCTGACCCTCCAGGGACCCCACAGCAGACACCTGCATGGGGCGAAGGGGTGTGGGGGTGAAGCTAAAGGCTAATTTTAGTAGTACACTGGTAGCGCACACACACATATAAGGTCTGACCATGTGAGCATTACAGAATCATACATTACAGCTCCTTACTTGCTCATTAGTGTACCTGTTGTATGATGGCATACTGTATCTGTCAATGTGAAAGAGCCATGCCGTCATTTTCATATTGGCTGAGCCATTGAGCTATCTGACAGTAATAATGTCAGTAGTACGTCAGAAACCTTCCGATTTGTTTTCATATTAATATATTGCCTATGGCTGGCCCCATACCAAGGTCCCATAACGCAGAAGTGACTTTGGCTCTCTATTGGGTCAATCGTCAATCAAAGAGGCCATTTTGAGTGCATGGCTATGTTTACATGTGTGCTCACTGAAGCTATGGAATGTAATATACATGAAATGTATTATTTAATTTTAATATTTTAATTTTTTTAATACAATTTTTTTACTGAATTGTCTGGACCCTAAAGAAAGAACTAGATCACGGGTACAAGCGGCCGAAATGAGTTTTCTCCAGAGGGTGGCTGCGTTTTCCTTAGAGATAGGGTGAGAAGCTTGGCTATCCGCGAGGAACTCTGAGTAGAGCTGCTACTCCTTCGCATCGGCCCTTTGAGGTGGAAGGGCATCTGGTAAGGATGCCCCCTGGGCGCCTCCCTTGGGAGGTGTTCCAGGCACGTCCAGCTGGGAGGAGGCCTTGGGGAAGACCCAGGACTAGGTGGAGATATATCTCCACACTGGCCTGGGTACGCCTCGGGATCCCGCAGTCAGAGCTTGCTAATGTGGCTCGGGAAAGGGAGGTTTGGGGTCCCCTGCTGGAGCTGCTGCCCCGCGACGGATAAGCGGATGAAGATGGATGGATGAATGTCTGGAGGCTTGCAAATGTAACAAGATCATTTTTGATTATCGGTGGAATATGCATACTGTTCCTGTCTGCTGGATAATGAGTCTTCATAGGTGAGTAGTGTTTATTACACATAACTGTTGTACAGTTATGTGCTATTGACCACCCACAAACGGTCCTGCCGTTATGAAACATTAATTATAGTTGAGTGTGTTTTCTGGTGTTTTTGAAAAAAAAGTATTCGAATACTCATTGGGAAATACCATAAAGTATTCCAAACCTCTAAAATGGTATTTGGGACAGCCCTAATTATTGCCACTTTATTACAGTTATTTTATGATTATTCTGTGTAGAGTCCTTGGATGTTTTGAAAGGCATTAACAATAAAATGCATTATTTTTATTAGAAGAATATTATCTGTATTCTGTGGTGTCACAGAAGAATTCAATGACACGACAGAATTTGACATCACACAGATCAACATTTAAAAAAGCATTCAATTTCTACCAATAAGAGGGAAGTTCTGATGAACGACTCACCGAGTCTGTGAGTTTGGGAAAGAGGAGAGTGCAGCAACTAATAAACGTTAGCACCTTAGGAAAGACAACAAATAGTGGCAACCATGGCTGCCTTCCCAAACGACAAGAAGCACAAGATGCTGTTCCTGGAGAACCAGGTGGAGTGCCTCACACGGGAGGTGGCTCGGCTGATCTCCGAGAAGGACGACGTGGCCTCAGAGATGTACAAGACGGCCGCTGACCTCAAAGCCTTGCTGCAGCAGCTGGGTCCGTTGAATGACACTGTGCCTGCAGGGGAAGCAGAGAGAGGCCAACCCCCGCCGAAAATGTTCCACCTGACCGTGGAGGAGGTCGTACGTGGAATCTACATCACCGTGGACATAGCCGGGCAACCAGTTGCCATGCTGCTGGACACAGGAGCATCCAAGTCTGTTATTACAGAGCGACTCTATGACGACAAACTGAGAGGCTTCTGTGTTCAGCCCGCATGTGTCCCCCATCTGAAGGACGTGTGTGGGGAACTTATTCCACTTATTGGACAAATTGAGGTACCGGTCACGTATGAGGGGTCACAGTGGAACCTGCCGCTTATAGTTGTGGCGGGAGAACTGTGTGTGTTGGAACTGTGTGTGTTGGGCAGGGACTGGCTACAGATCATCAGGCTGAAGTGGGAGGATCACTTCTGTCTGAAAAAATATAAACCAACGAGGGATGCACACACGGGCATCCCAGAGGAACGCAACACGACTTTGAGAAAGCAGAACTTTCTGCAGCGGCTATTCGCAGAAGCGACGCGACGGCGGCGGCTGAAGGTTGAGGTAAAGACGCTCACGTGCCAACTGGCGCAGGTGCGGTCTGATATGCTGGCAGAGAAAGAGAAGATGGCTGCTGACCTACAAGCCTGCCACCATCAACTGAACACGCTCCGTGAAGAGCGCGCAAAACATCCGGAGAAGGTCGAGCTCTACCTGAGTCCCATGTCCGTTATGTACGGAATACGGAACGGTCAAATATGAGGAGGCCGAGTGGAAGCTACAGCTTTTAGTCGCGGAGTCCAGTACGCAAGCCTTGCTAGGGAGAGAGTGGTTACAAATGATGAATCTGAACTGGGGGGAAATATTCAGCTTGAAAAATGAATGTGATTGCACCGAGGAAGAGCAACAGCTCTTTAAAACCTACTTTGGAGACGTACAGTATTACGGGAGAAAGGTCCGGCTGCAAGACTCACCTGGAGAACTACTGAATAAAACCATCCCTACTAAAGTGGAGACAACTGATAGGACCCCTTAGCTGGAGAGCGAATGAGGATAGGCAAACCCTCGGTGTGGTCTTGAGTGAGGACAGCAACAAGTAGTTCCGTCGGTTCCTCAACTTCTTCAAAGAAGACCCTAACCCCCCAAAACGCTGCATGTCACTGTTTGTGCTTGCATGTGTGTGCGTGTGGGTGTGCATGCTTGGCTCCCAACTTGGCACAGCATTAAGGAACAGCATTAGGTAGCAGTGTGTGTGTGTGTGTGTGTGTGTGTGCGTGCGCGAGCGTATGTGCCTAAACGCCAACGCATCCAGCATGGCACAGCAGACACAGGTACATACAGCAAGTATAATTATAATATCTAATAATTATACCTGCGGGCTAGATGTAGCTCAATTATTCCCCAGCAACACTATTGGTTTTCACATAAATGAGTGCAATACAACACAGTTCATTGTTTTGCATAGTGTAGGTCATGCTTAATGCAAACCTCAAAGTGACACTACTGCACAATGGTACTACAGTGGCTACAGTGAAGTCCTCTGCACAGATTGGCGTTTCTGCACCGAACCTGGAGTGGCCATGGTCTGGATGGATCAGAGTTTTATGGACCACGATGGAGGGATTATGGTTGTGACACGGTGCTAGAGGCTGAGACACACACACACAGATACTGAGCTGCTAGCCCTGTCGCTAGCAATCCTGGCCCATTCCACCTAGCCTGGTGAAGAAGTAACTCACTCACCAGCAGGTGAACTAGATCAAATGGAAATATCATGGTGATGGCAGTCAAATGACCTCAACGGGCTAGAGGACTTGCAATGTTTAGAGTTTGACACATTTGTTATTGCCCGGCTGAAAAAGCAGAACTGTGAACCAGTTCAGAACCTGTGAGTCTAAACAGCAATAGCGTTGTCATTAAACCATGTACTGTGCAACCCAAACCCAGCTCATAATGACCCTATAATGTTAATGGGAAAGGCTGAAAAGGCTGGGCAAACCTAATCATTGACACAAGGATACAGCAGATACACTGAATAGACCCCTCCCTTCAACCAAGTCTTTGGAAGTCACACTGACATCTCCCCTCCCTTCTTGCCTCTTAAGTTTTCAGTAGAGGCAGCATACATCTTAACGACAGACAATTAGAGGGTGTGTGCAATGTGTGTACACACACACACACACACACACACACACGTCAATCTTATTATTCCGGTGGCACTAATGGCTGGGTGATAGCCCTCTGGAGACCATGTGCAAGGCAGGAACAGGGTTGAGGAGGGGAGCGGGCATCGGGGCATGGTGTGTGCTGATGCAAATGAGCAGTGTACTAATGTACTGCATGGTCAGCTACCAGTCAGACTCAGCATTAACAGAATTACAATCTAAGCCTGTGTGCTGCTCTGTGTGAGGGCAAGTGACTGAACTTAAGACTGTGTGTGAGTGTGCGTGCGCACCACTGGGCTGGTATGACAGAAGCAGGCTGCTTCATAAACATTAGGAGGCCCTGCTTGTCAGGCTAATCAACACAATGAAGCCTCTTGTGACCTAACATGGAGGACAGAGGGATGGATGGAGGGAACGAGGGAAGGATGGAAGACAGGGGAGGGATGGAGGGAGAGAGAGAGCGAGACAGACAACACCGCCACTAGGGGAGGGGGGAGAAATAGGAGTTGAAAAGCTTATCAGTGGCCTCTCTGCAGCAAATTGGGCCGCAGAGGGAGTGTCAGCATGCGTGTGCGTGTGTGCGTGCGTGCGTGCGCGCCATGTCTTGCGGAAGCAGCCAGCCAACCCCACGGGGTCTTTTGGGACCGCCATCCACACAGGAGATACAGGCAGCACCCAATAAGGAGAGATGAGATGATGGGAGAAAGAGACACACACATAGAGGACAGAGGAAAGAAAGACAGAAAGCCAAGGGAATAATTGCCACTTTAGGGAGAGGGGATGACAGAGAGAGAGAGAGGGGGGGCAGTGGAGGGAGTATGCGGAAGCGTGGCAGACGTTAATCTGACAGATGAGTGCGGTAATGAGTGACAGCATGATGGGCATAAATACATCAGCATCTCTCCGAGGAGCAACACAGACGGCACACGCACGCACATACAGCCGAGGGGCTGGGAGAGAGGGCGTGATACAGAGAGCATGCAGACAGAAACTAGTGTCTATTACATAGTGAGTTTAACGTGCGTGCGCGCGTGCGTGTGACGACCTCATAATCAAAAGGACACTTCCATTCCATATTCCATAAATAGGGTTCCCGTGGGGTCGATTGCCTCGTCACAAAACAGCTACCGCCGCTCTCCGGTGACGAGAGCGGCGGACACAGAACAGCTGAGAGAGATGCTGTACGTGGCTGCGCTTCACTGGGGAGAACATCAGCCCCGTACACGATGTGAGAATGATGAGGCAATAACACAGACTTCCATCCTTAGCAAAGTGCACAGTACCAGCGTCTACAGGTCTACAATCAAGTTAATTCTCTCTCCAGCTCCGCGAGGCAGACGTGCTTTGGGTCACCACCCTCCCCGGGTAGCATTATCCTGAAACCCACCCGCTTAGCGCACTGCATAACACGCATCCAAAACAAGCTAACTACAGTGTGCACACAGGCGTGTTGAGCCGCAGCAGCTTTGATGGCAGTTTGCTGGGAGAGAGAGGAGCAGTGCCCGCCGGACTGTTCCAGACTGCTCCAAGGGGCTCGTTCAGGAAATCAATATGCCCAGTCGAGCATCAGAAACACGGGTGTTTATGTATTTTGGGTTCAACAAATGGGCCCTATGGCAGCTTCACATATTATACTGAATGAATAAAAGAAATACAAAAAATATCTCGCTTTTCAAAAACTGAGATAGAGAATTATCGATTGAGGTACACGCGCATGCGCTCGTGCTTTCAACCACAAGAGCCATTCCATATACAAACTGAGAAGTGTAACTTAAACGCACATACTAGGGTTGGTCCAGAATACTTGTTTGATGGGTAGGTATTCAGTTTTAAATGTTTGGGTTAGAAAATAATTGTATTTTTATCTCAGGTAGGCGCATTGGCCCTGAGACCAATAGTTTCTCAGTAGAAGAAAAACAATCTACAGGTTGGCACTGGCCTGATCAACACATTCGGTTTCAACCGACTTGAGACGGCTTCTCTTTCAACACGGACTGTTACATTTTTTAATGGTTGTCTGCAGTGTACCTGCTATTGTACAGTCGTGTGCACATATTAAAAGCCCACAAACAGTCTGACTGCACACTTGGGCTGAGTGTTGAGTGTTTTTAATGGAGTTTTGAGTACGCACTGGCAGAATAGCAACGGAAACTCAAAGCCTGTAAAATGGTATTCAGACCAGCCCTAATACTACACATAACAAGACCAGGTACACAGAGCCCATTCACTCACTAGCATGTCGGTGGCGTGGAGGTAGTGCTTGCTGGTCATGCAGGCCTCCAGTCTCTGGGGGACCTGCTTGATGCTCTCGATCTCATCCAGCAGCTGGAGGACGTGCTTGTGCTCGATGCCCTCAATCCACAGCTTCCTCAGCTCATCCCTCTTGCAGTGCAGCAGCATCTTACAGGACAGCAGGTTCTCCTTCACCTGGGGGAATGAGAGCAGGCTAACATCATACAGGCAGGCAGTGTTGTTGCCAAGGGACCACTAACGAGAGTTAGTTTTAGTTAGTTACTTTGTAGCTTTCAAAGAGTTTCTTTACAGCTTTAAACAGATCTAGGTTTTTACAAGATAGGCCTACTAATAAACTTTAAATATAATATTAAATATGTATAATATCTGTTACATAGACAAAGGTTTTGAAAATGTGGTTAGCAGTTAGGGCTGTCACCGGCATATTCTGTATTATCAAATGGTAAATTATAACCATAACAACCAGGTGAGTTCATCATAACCAATATTGTAAATAAAAAGATATAAAAAGAAGATGCTTATGGTGTATTTATATATATTCATGGTTAATACCTGGCTGGTGTGGCAAGAAACACGTTAACAGAGAAATAAATTAAATGTATAATTCAATAACGCTCTGTTCTGTATAATTCAATAACGCTCTGCTCCCGAACCGGCTGTTTGTTTAATAACTGAAGCATCTAATACAATTAATATATGAAAATTAAAAATAAATTATACATTTATACAACTTGTAGTAGTTTTGTAATTGTGGTGCAATAGTGCGTTTGCTGAGCACATAATTTACGTATGTGCAGCGCAGTGCTGAGCATGTAAATGACAGACAGACTGCAATGTGTCCAACCTGTTTGATCTTATTGCGGGAGCTGGTGATGCGTTCAGTGATGCTCTGGTATGTCTTGATGGCGGTGGTGAGCTCTGCATAATGCTGAACTATCTGCTCGTCCAGGTCTCTGTCACACTTCTCAAAGGCCTCCTCCAGACGACCCTTCTCAGTCTCCTTTTCCTGCACATCATCACTGTTGGACAAGGTCCTGATTGGAAGAAGGTGGGAAAACACAAATAGGCACATATAAAGAAATAGAACATTGTGTGCATCATTTACCGTAGGTCTGTGGTTAAGAACAAGCCAGATGCTGCATCAACATGGGATTTGTTTCTTAAATCAATTCTGGTCTTCTGTAAAACTGCATTTAGCGTTCTTATCATGTACTCCCAGCTGGAGGTTAGGCTAAATAAACTGGATATTGAAAAACAAGAACTGAACAATAAAATAAATTACAAATAGTATACTGTATATTTGATATCAGCGTGGGTCCTTTTCCTATAGCCTGGGGCTTTGAATCAGGTAATGTTTCTGGTATGTAAAAGTGCCACAAAAAATACATAAATGATTGACAGCTGTCACAACTGTAGAGCTAATAAACATGTAGCATTGCTAACGTTGCACAAGCAGTCCAAGAAAAATTAAGTAACTTTTAAAAGTACATGGTAGGCAAGAACACAAGGAACATGTGTACAAATAACGTAGCCTAAATTGTTTAACGCTGTTAACAAAAATTATAGAATAAAGGAAGGATGTAACGCTAGCATTAGCATGCAAGCTACTTGGCTAGTAAATTCTTAGGTCAAACATGGATTGAGAACAGTATTGGGAATATTATTTGTCGCTATTTTATTATGGCCAAGAAATGCGACAGCCCTTACCTTATAACAGAGATAAGCAACCCAGAAGGGTCTTTGCTTTTGCTAACACTCCTGTATCTGCCTGTATCAGCCATTTCTACAGCTGCTGCACCCAAACAGGAAGCCAGAAGCGTGAGGTTGCACCAAGGATTCTTGGGAGATGTAGTTTTCACTTACACAAGGTTTCCTGAAAAACAAATGCTAAAATATAAAGTTAAATAAATGTTTTACTTATTTAATTAATAAATATATTAATACATTTCTGAGTTTTTGTCAAATGTAAATCTCAATTTGTGTTATGTTTATTTTAAGAGTTTTTTTTTAAGCAAGGTAAACCAATAAATACAAACATGTGCATGCATACCATGTATTTTTTGCACACTGCAAGAAATGGCATTTATGAATATATAGTGTTATACTTATCATTAAAAACACACAGAGAAGAAAAACTTATTTTCTCTATCTAATATGTGTTTATTTTGACAATGACCAGTTAAAAAGTACTGGAGCAGGATAGTGTGCAATGGGAGAGGTTTGGAGGACAATAAAAACTAGTAGAATTTAGAAAATGGTGTTAATGATGATATTCAACTTTTAATGATCATGATATGGCAAAATGTTATTACCGTGCCCTTTTAATTAGTACATTAATGATGAGCTTACTCATGCTAAATTAAATGTATGTGCAAATGAGACAATTGTGATGCAAACCTTGTGAGAAGTGATGAAAGAAGGTTGTGCAGAGAAAAAAGGTGAAAATGTGTGTCAGCGAGTTAATGGCCACCGCCATTTAGAACACATAGTATTTGGCAGAACTCTCCTGCGCTGTATCTCTGACAATCTCTGCTGCGCCAAAGAGAATGGAAGAGGGCATTGATTTTGGTGGAAAGAGGTCGATTCCCAGCAGCCTGGGCTCTGATTGATGTGCCGGTGGACTGACGAGATAACATTGTGGGTGATCTTTGTGTCCCCCACCAAAAAAAGAAACAATCGCTGTTGTGCCGGAGCTCTTTTTTTTTCTTTCCTTTGAAGCCGCCTGGCTACCAGGGGCCAAGTTTAATTTAGAAGTTCTTATCACCTTGCCCTGCAGCAAATGTCCCATCAGTCCAGCTAATCTACTGGGCTTCCTCTTTCCAATAACACAACACCAAGGTTATTTCTTTAAGATGGGTGTGTGGTTGGACACTAAATGATTGCCTTGACTGACTGACCTGTGTGTGGGTCTGGCGGCTGTTTCTGCTTCTAGGATATATATATATATACAGTATGTACTGTAAACAAGCCTAATAAATAAAGGTGACTGAATTATGGTCCCAAATGACTCATTAACACAAGTAATGCAATTAGTGTGAATAAGTTGCACAGTACTCTTTTTAATGTATAGGCTACATGTACATAGCCTCCTGATTTTGTGAGCTTCAGTTCGACTTCACCTCGAGAATCAGTCTGGAGAGCTTGGAAATCTTTGTGTTTCTGGTCGGTAAACCTAGTGTGTGGCCAATCAGCGCCATACTGTTATCTACGAGCGTGGTTAAGATGTGACAAAGGCGACTTGAAAACAACTCCAAAATGACAATGGCAGGTCCTAGCGATAACATAGTTGATGCAATTTATCACCAGTTTTATTAGAATGTATTAAAAGAGCAAAGGCTTTTCTCAATGGAGAATATGTTTTAACTTTTCTACTGCAAGTGTGGATAACAAGAGGTTCTACTGGTTCACAGGTTTGTCCAATCACCTGCCAAGTATTTTTTGAAAGTGCCTGCCCTTTCCATGGATGGCTCAGGTTTACATGTACTACATGTATGCACATATAAACAACATGACTTTAAATGTAGAGTCAATGATGCTGGAGAAAGTATTTTTTTAAACTCTCTTTAAACTCAAACTACATTGCCAATGCTGATGTGATGCAATCTGCACCAATTTCTTTATGTTATGTTGTCACAAGTCCATCTGGGGAGGTACACTGAAATTGGCAGATACTTTCAAAAAAATACTTGGCAGTTGATTGGATGAACCATGTGGTCGTTTTTAGCACACCTAAACCACACCTGTATAGCTATAAACAGGACGCTGATTGGAAAGTTCAGCTGCTACTCGGACACATTCAAAATGTTTAATAGGTTTTCCAGACTGAATCTCACGATGAAATGAAACTGAAGCTTGCGAGATAAGCATTGTCTCTCGCGAGGCCAGTGTAGAATCACCATATCTCTTTCACTTTTTTACACACACAGAACGTACTACTACTACTGGACCATGAGGAGAGATTTGCCGAATTCAACAAAAAGTGTAGCCTATTAGCTTATTTGGTCTTACAACTGATACAGACACAGACACCTCAAGAACACCAGCAACATATGCTAGGGGTGCTTGGGTTTTTAGCCTCCTCGCTAGCATGCCCACCTCTAACATGATAAAGATCCTGGGTTTGAGTCCCACGTGGGGGAGGGACTGCATGGTTACACTGACGGCACCTTTAACAATAAACTATATAAATAATAATAATGGTATGGTTATGGGGTTCATATTTCATGTTTTGTCATAACAATTTTCAATGTGTTTTGCATGTCAGCACTATCTTACAATGTAGGCTATAATACACCTTCCAATTGGGCTATTCATTTTATTTCTTAATATGCATAATGAATGCATAGCCTATAATATAATAGCCAATTACATGTATTATATGTACCCTGCAATGCATTATTCATTAGACAACGCATTTTATCAAAATACTATAGGCTACTCATTTCCAAATCAAATGATCTATTTTCAAACCAGAAATAAATAGAAACCCAAACATTCCCAATATTAACCTATGCATTGAAAACGCAAACGAATCCTTGACCACTCAGAATCCATGGTATATATCTATGATTATCTCCACCAATCAGCGTACACGTTCTTCACAGAATGCCAAGCTAAGGAAATGTGTGCTTGAAGAGGCGTGTGGGCTTCGGCCTTCTTTACCGGCTTAGAATAGAAAAAAACTTAGCAGAACAGATTGATATAAACAAATTATAGTGCATGTAGGAAAGTGTTGCCTTCGGGATTTTCGCTTTGACAATGGGAGCGAACAGCAGCACTCGTCGTGTCTCATTTGAGTCAGACGAGAACGAGAACGTAACAGTTGTGAAGGGCATACGGGTAAGTGCCATATGTAGGTACCGTACACTGTTATGCATCTATGGTCAAACGATCCTGCTTTACAAAAATGCATAATTTCAGTTAGTCAACTACTGACTACATATGCTAGGTGACTGTTTGTTCAGTTATATATTAATGTTTTGACTTGCATTCTTTACTGTCACTGACAGCCTGTCAGGGGCGTGTTATGTTGACGTTGAAATATCAGACGTTCGCCCCGCCTACAGTCATGAATGAACTTCTGTCTTGACCATAGATGAACGACCGCAGAATTACGTGGTTGTATCTTAGTTTAGTAAAATATCATACTGTATATCAATTAATACATGTGCATAATGTAATGTATACTAGCATGCCATTGTCTCCTACAGTTAATTTTCGATTACGAGAGGCTTTGTTGCTTTGATAAGACTGATCCACTTTATGTCTACTTTAAAGCAATATACTGTAGTCAGACAGCCAGAGCAAACAGGATAATAGGTATCCCTCCATTGCTGTCTCAATCCAATGTAAAAGTAGATGTCTTTGTTAAAGAAATTTAAAGTTTTAGTGAAAGCTTGTTGATGTTTGAACTCAAAACAAATACGCATCTCCCATCCTCAAATGCTCTGCCCCACACGTTGGCAAGACTAGGCTATTGTTGTGTAATGCGGTCTGCGCCACTTTGTTTGTACTCCTATTTATGGAGCCAGGGCTGTGTACGAGTACCATCATTTTTTATTTTCAGCATGCAGAGAATGGTAAACTAGCAGAATGCGAGGAAATATTTGATGAATCAAAGTGTAAGCTTAGAATCACTAACTACACTTTTTGTAAATGGCTATCTTTTGCTAGTTTCACCGTACAGTAAGCCTAACCAACATGTAGCTAGCTTTATTGTCTAACATTTCTCAATCCCGATCCTGGAGGAATCCTACCCTGCATGTTAGACGTCTCCCTGCTCCAACACACCTGATTCAAATGAATGTGTCGTCATCAATCTCTACAGAAGCCTGATAACGAGACATGTCCAACATGCAGGGCAGGGGGTCCCCAGGACCAGGGTTGAGGCCTAACTAACCCCTGTGCTCTCTCTCTCTGTCACTTGCAGCTCTCTGAGAATGTCATCAATCGCATGAGGGAGCCAGTGACCGCCCCGTCCCAGCCCACCCAACGCCCACCGTCCCCCACACCCGCTCCTCCTGACCCTAGCCTATCCGCTGCCGCCGCCGCCCTCCGGAGGCCGTTACCCTTTGACCCGGTCACCTCCCTCCCTCCATCACACGCTCCGTATCCCGCGGCAACTGTGGCGGCGCCTGAGCAACCATCGCCTCCTCGTCCTCCTGCGGAACAGGTAGCGGTACCCGCCGTTGTTGACCTGCTGCCCCAGGCTCCTTCTCCCACCTCCGCTGCAGCCTCTCATCCCGCTTCTCCCCCCGTAATTGAACCCATTTCTCCTCTCCGTCTGATTCAGCCTACTGTTATTCCCCCACCTCCTCCTAATTCCATCGCTGCTCTTGCTCCTCCTTCTCCTCCTCCTTCCCCCCTGCCTGCTGACATGGAACCTGCCGCCCTCCCCTTGTCCGCACCTCCTCCCTCTCCCCTTGTCCAGTTTGCCGCCCCATGTGAACCACTTGCTCCTGCTCCTCAGCTCCCTGTGAAAGCCGACGCGCCCATCCGGGAGCCAGCGGCTCTAAAGGAGTCAGCTCCAGCTCATCCGACCCCTCCCACACCGGCTGGTAAGTTGAGTGCCGTCGCACACATCTAGGCCTGTGTCTATGTAACAAGGGGGGGGGGGGGTTCTGGTTTATAGCCTATAGCTGGCACTTTTTTTCAGAATTGTGATTGTATTCAGCTGTACCACAGACTATGGTATGATAATATGGCCTTTTACCTTGATCCAAGATGTTCGTTCATTCTCGAGAGCGCTTGCTAACCTCCAGCTCAAACCAATCAAATTAACTCCCTCAGAATCTCCACCCCACACCTATCGAAGCCAAAGGCATTGTTGTTTATTAGTGTATTAGCTTACAATAGCTGACTATACCTTTTTTAAGATTGAGAAACTATAGACATATTGCAAGAGCAGGTTGCACGCTGAAAAGTGGACATGCATACCACAAATAGGGTTTCTAGTGGGGAAGTTTTATTAGCTAGTCATTTGCTGGATTTACATGGACAGTCGCTATGTTGTCACATGTGTTTCCTGTTTGCATGGATGTCATCTAATACGGTCTGGTGTTCACATGCGCTATTGCGATTAATTGGAATAGCTGTCGGGGCATGCACTGAAGAACGCAGCTAGAAAGAAATCCATATGGTAAAATGGATGTTTCAGTCGGTTTATGGAACGCTTTACCCTCTGCGTCCGAATGACATTTCAATTGGTTTGGGCCTTTCTGTTCAGATTGAGATGCTTATATGTAGCATTTTCATTCGGTTAGGTTTTCAACCGATTCCAAGAATGGATATATTATAGTCCATGTAAACTCAACTATAACTAAAACAAAACCAGGGTAAGAAGAACATAGCAACTGCTGGTGCTTATCTGTAGAGTGGGAGACTTATACTGAAAGTTTTGTTTAATATTATGTTGGCTTGCAGCTGAAATGTAATGGTTATTGTATTACCAGAGTTAGCTAGACAGTCTCTTTTGTTTTTGAGATACTGGGAAAATATTCAAATTCAATTATTTGCATAGGCCTACAGATATACAGTGACTTCAGACAGTAGTTTAGCTAATTGGAAAGCAAGCGTTATGAGGGAAGCAACTGTCCTGCAGCATTCTGTCAGATGCAGGCTAGCCTATATGGGCCTATTGGATTGTAACACTGTTTATAATGAAGGTGTTTACTTTAAGCCACCTTAATCTTTTTCGACTCAAACTTTTCCAGCAGATTATTAATTAGTCTTCGTTCTCAGAATGCACCTCACTCTACGCTCATATTATGATTCATTACCATTGCCAAGCTGTTAATAAAATGATTAATTCTTTCTTGCAATATCGTTAATGAATTGATGCCATAATTAGTGGTGTCCATTTTGGCTTGCTGCTCTTTTTTTCACATGTATGTATACATGCATACCCAGTCATGTGAAAAAGAAAGTACACCCTCATTGGACTTTATAAGTTTACTGCTCGTGCTCACTCACTTTGCTGTAGTATTGCCTACCGTGAAATGGCTGGTTGTTCGCTAGCTGACGACAATTGCCGTCTGTCCATCTTTTGCGCAAATTATATGAGCATATAAATCCTGCACACCACCTCAGAAGAGGCCTCTTTCATTACGGTAGGTAAGGCTTTAAACTTGTAGGCTTTAAACTCAAAGTAGCTACTTACAGATCAATACCAGACCAGGCCTACGCATTATGGGGAAAAAGTAAGGAAACACGTTGAGTAGGGGAGAATGGGCATAACATTATAAGTACTGCCTGGCCTGCCTATAGTCATTTATTAACTACTTCAATTTTATAGATAGTCATTTTTAATTAGAGCTACTTCTGTTTGAAGTTTAATAAATTAGCATTAACATTTTTTATTATCTATCTATCTATCTATCTATCTATCTGTCTGTCTGTCTGTCTGTCTGTCTGTCTGTCTGTCTGTCTGTCTGTCTGTCCGTCCGTCCCAATAGTGCTTCACATCATTAATCTCTTTATATAGATAGACACTCATACATGCATGGCAGATCAAGTGATTGATCTGAGATGTGAGTTCCCAGGTCTTTGTTGATGTAAAGTTCAGGTGCTGCGGCCTCTACGTTGGCGTACTCCTTTTCTTTATCGGCCAGAGGGCATCCTAATGTCACCCGTTTATTAGCCAGTTCTGAGGCCGGGGTGTGTGGGCGCAGGTTTTTCAGACGTGACATAGAGGTGTGGGCGAGGTTCTACGCCTCCATCCCCTTCCCCCACACCTGCCATCCTTGATGGGCTCAATCGGCGAGGTAATTAAAAAAAAAAAGGCCAACTTATGCCACGCCACGCTGACTCTGATGATTAAAACAACACCTCCGCAGTTTCACACAACAAACCACGGGCCTCATTAAGAGAGGCAGGAAAGAGTCTGTGTCTGTGTGTCTACATGTAGATGTGCTGCTTAAACTGCTTGAAATCCCCTCCCGCAAACTTCTGACCCTTTATCCACAGTTTTCATTTTGTTTAGACATTTTTAATTGATATTTGTTGTCATAATTTTTTTTTAAATGACACAGAACTGAAAACTAATTTATTCACATGCATTTAATATTGAGGGAAAAATTGCATTGTGACTGTATTCCATTATTGCTAGGGCTACTCTGTTTGTCTTTTATTTCCCTTTCCATTGTTTAGTATCACACCACCATTGTCTGTGTTAATTGGTTTCTGGATTAAAAGATAAAGATGCATATTTCACTTATTTTTATATCAGGTCTGCCGCTGTTTTAAATTTAATGAATAAATATAGAAAAAAATTCCCTGCTGCCATATTCACTGCATCAGTTTACTATAATGACAAAACATTTTTAAATGTCTCAATGTGGATGGAAGATCCATGTGAACCTATGACCTCCCCCCAAACCAGGTTAGAAACCAATCAAATGCTTAGGATCAGTAAAGGCTTGAACCAGGCATTTCACACACATGCCACTATTTCCTCGTCACTGTAGCCGAGATAATGATTCATGGAGATACCTGGGATGGCCCGGGGATTGCTTCTGACTGACGACAAGGCCGAATAACAGACTAGTGTGCGGTACATGACATCGGGACAGGACCGCATTGTAATGCACTGCAGTATTTGTGTTATTGCATGTCTCCTGTTTGTCTTCGCAGTGTTGAAAAGCTTGTCACCATCTATGTTTTTATTTTTAAATTGAACAGCTTTCTCTCCCGATAGTCAATCATATTTTCTTAAGCGACCAGTTAATTAGATGTGCATGTCCAGAGCTGTCTTTAGCCAGATGTTTGCCGCCACGGTGCAGCAGTGCTTTTATGCAACTACATTTAATATGTTCTTGAGACCACCTCATATTAATCTCTCTGAGAGGTCACCCACCACTGTCACAAGCAACATGGTGAACTTGCACCATTGATCCAGAGTGAAGCTCGTTACAAAGTTGCAAAGTTCAGCTCAATCCTAAAAGGTTGCGATCTTAATGAGGCGGACATTGATTATGCGGGCCCACAAGGGGGTGGGTATCGACTCAAGTAGGTCTCTCAGTGCCTCTCTCAAAATCACAGCCTGAGTCAGTGTGTGCTGATTACGCCATGGTCAAGGTTGAGGGTCCCACACTTTCTCCAATGTGCTTCATATTCACACTGTAGTCTACAGCCCACACTGGGCTAATGGCATGCTAAAAGCTCTCTCCCGGTGTACCAGGGAGGAAGGCGGTGTTTTCCGGTGTGAACTGAAAGGGCAGGTACCGCAGGTCATCTCGCATACACGGCGAACCATCAGTTATTTCATAAACTGAAATTGAATCCGAGCACATAGAGGAACCAAAGGACGAGATGCAGGGGGAGATTCATCTGCCTGCCACAACTGTGAGCTTGCTGTCGGCGCTCCTCTTACCCCCACCCCCGCCTGCTTCCTGTTTGAACATGGTGAAAGGTGCCCTGTCTGAGCGTGAGGAAGTGGTAATGTTACAGATTATGCCCTCCGTGCGGGTCCCGGGGTTAATGAAACTTGGGATGAGAAATGCAATTTGCCTCTCTCTATTATCTCCACTGCCAATAGGCCCTCCTCCCCATCCTCCCTCTTCAGCTCTTTGCACGGGGTTTGGTGATTGGAGGAGAAGGAAAAGGGGGCAGCACGAATGAGGAGGGGGTGGGGGGGGGGGGTTCGGTGGCAGGGTACGTCTACAAAGATGATGAGTTT
>JAODUE010039822.1:30111-42999 GCA_027564755.1 Amblyopsis hoosieri
CCCCGCCCCGCCCGGCCCCCCCCCCCCCCCCCCCCCCCCCCCCCCCCCCCGCCCGCCCCCGCCGCCCCCCCCCCCCCCCGGGTGCGGGGGCAGGGTACGTCTACAAAGATGATGAGTTTTTAATCTCTTTAACATTTACATGTCCTACTCAGGATTGACACAGGCTCCGTCGATCCGGAATTGTGTCTGACCCTGACCAGCTTCCCTCAAGGACCCCAGACAGTGTTTATCATATCGGAACCTGTTCTCCGGCTGACCCCCGCGGGCCCGCTAGCTATCTTGAAACCCTGCTCCTCGAGGCTGTGCTGATGCATAAGGTGTGGTACAGATATGGCTGAACTTGGCGGACTTGGGAAACTTTGACATTTAGCTCATATTTAGTCCCGTTAGCAGCTACAAAGGGGATGTAGAATGTCACAGCTAGTAGTCACAGTAAAATCTTTATAGTTAAATATTGAATGAATATGCTGTGGTCACCTGACTTCTGTTGTTTTCCCATGGAGGAGGATATTGTTGGTTTCAAGTGAAAGTGTCCTTTTAACTTTTCACTCACCCAAAATAAAATGGCATTACAATATAGAACAAAATGACTACTTACTGTAAAAAACTACCACCATTAACGGAATTCATATGAGATTAAGGGACATGCGTGATCAAATATATTTTCTGAACCAAATTACAACATTGTATTGGGTGTTATTATATTACATAATCACTAATATTACAATATTGTATTATAGCCGGAGGTGGTAACAGTACACACTTCTTTACTAAAGCAGAACAGAACAGACTGGTGTGCACAAAAGAAAACTGGTAAAGGTAGAAGTATTAACTCACCTTACTTACTCAAGTAAATGGAAAGAAAAAAAAAATAATGCAAGCTTGCAAGTGAAAAGTAGCCTTTGAAGGTTTGATTGACTGAAGCTCACGTCAAAAATAAAGTGCAGCTGCTTTGAAAATGTAAGGAGTATAAAATACAGATTAAATTGTATGGAGTAAAAGTAAAATGTTCTCAGAAAAAACATAACTAGCTACAGTATTTCATGTATCTGTACTTTAAGTACAGTAACAAAGTATTTGCATTTAGTTTGTACTAGTTGTCTTACTGTTGTGGCCTGAAATCCCGGTGCTTGCGACATCAGTCAAACGGGATGGATAGTTGCTCTCTCCCTCCCATAGGTTATATGATACAGTTAAAAGTTGTCACCTGCCAATCATTTCATTGGCTGTCAATGCGCCTATGTGTCTGCCGAGGGGCTGTTTTTCTAAACCTTCTTCCAACCTTTGCTTACTCATACAGTGCATCCAGAAAGTTCTCACAGTGCTTCACTTTTTCCACATTTAGTTATGTTGCTTTCTCTCTAAAATAGTTTTTTTTTTTTTTTATATTTCCAAAAAATTCTACAAACAATACCCCATAATAACAAAGTCAAAATTTTTATTTTAATTTATTTAAAAAAAAAAAAATAAATAAATCACTTGTACATAAGTATTCAAAGCCTTTGCTTGACACTCAAAATGGAGCTCAGGGACATCCTGTTTCCACTGATCATCTTCTACAACTTGATTGGAGTCCACCTGTAGCGAATTCAGTTGATTTGATATGATTTGGAAAGGCACACACTTGTCTATATAAGGTACCACAGTTGACAGTGCGTGTCAGAGCACAAACCAAGCCATGAAGTCCAAGGGATTGTCTGTAGACCTCCAAGACAGGATTGTATAGAGGCACGAATCTGGGGAAGGCTACAGAAAGATTTCTGCAGCATTGAAGGTCCCACAGTGGCCTCCATCATTTGTAAATGGAAGAAGTTTGGAACCACCAGGACTCTTCCTAGAGCTGGCCACCCCGGCCAAGGTGAGCGATCGGGGGAGAAGGGCTTTAGTCAGGGAGGTGACCAAGAACATTATGGTCAGTCTGGCAGAGCTCCAGCATTGCTCCGTGGAGAGAGAACTTTCCAGAAGGACAACAATTTCTGCAGCACTCCACCGATCAGGCATGTATGTTAGTGTGGCCAGACGGCAGCCACTCCTCAGTAAAAGGCACATGACAGCCCGCCTGGAGTGGCCAAATGGCACCTGAAGGACTCTCAGTCCATAAGAAAGAAAATTCTGTGGTCTGATAAAGATTGAACTCTTTGACCTGAATGCCAATAGTGTCATGAAACCAGGCACCGCTCATCACCTGGTCAATACCATCCCTACAGTGAAGCATGGTGGGCAGCATCATGCTGTGGGGATGTATTTCAGCGGCAGGAACTAGGAGACTAGTCAGGATCGAGGGAAAGATTAATGCAGCAATGTACAGAGATATCCTTGATCAAAAGCTGCTCCAGAGCGCTCTGGACCTCAGACTGGACAGGACAACAGGATAACGACTCTAATCACACAGCCAAGATGACAAAGGAGTGGGTTCGGGGCAACTCTGTGAATGTCCTTGAGTGGCCCAGCCAGAGCCCAGACTTAAACCCGATTGAACATCTCTGGAGAGATCTGAAAATGGCTGTGCATAGACGCTCCCCATCCAACCTGATAGAGATTGAGAAGTCCTGCAAAGAAGAATTGGAGAAACTGCCCAAAAGTAGGCGTGCCAAGCTTGTAGGATACTCAAAAATACTTGATTGTTGTAATTTCTGCCAAAGGTGCTAAAACAAAATACTGACCAAAAGCTGTGAAGACTTATGTTCATGTGATATTCTTTATTTTTGTTTACTTTTATAATGGGGTATTGTGTGTTGAATTTTCAGGAAGAAATGTATTTTAATACATTTTGGAAAAAAGGCTGTAACATAACAAAATGAGGAAAAAGTGAAGCACTGTAAATTATTTCCGGATGACCTGTATGATACAGCAGCTATTTTGAAAATTAGATTGCTGTCGAATTGTGTAGTTCTTATGCATTTACTTTGTTGTGATTTTGGGCTTAGTCTTGCCGTTGCTAAAAGCAGTTTAGCTTCAGTACGGAGAATATATTTATAATATGGCAAATAGTTATGCTCATAAATGACTGGTATGCAGTCTAAGTTGGAGAGATGCAAAAACGGACATTTGCGGACACCTCCACCCCCTTCCCTGCCCCTCTATGATACCAGCACTACCTGTAGAGTTCACCTGGATATCTGGCTTGTATATTAAATTAATGTATTCAAAATCCCAGCAGTGCTGAGGTGAAATAGGCATCTAGAGAGTTTGTCTTTTATGACCACTGCCGCAACAAGCCCTATGTTAATTGGCTGATATCAGCCCTGGAATCGTCACGGTGACGAGCAGCTTTAGCCATGAAAGCTGCTGGCAAACACACTCTTTCTTTTATATGGAGAAACTGCCTGCCTTAGGAATACTTTAAATGAGCAGTGGTGATGCTAGTTACACATAATGATGTGAATTAGACAGGCTGATGCTCTAGACTAGACTAGTGGTTATAATTTGAGTGCCAGTGCCCCTAGGGGTATGGTAGAGTATTACATGGAGAGCGAGGCAAACATTGAAATTGTAACTATTTTGTACCACAACATTTTTTGTTTTTAGGGTAGCCTGTTAAAATAGTCTTAACTGTAATTACCCATTTTCCAAAATGTATAGCCACATTTAGTTATTTTAGCCAGCAGTATGTGAGCAAGTGTGACTATTTTTCTTTTTTCTTCTCATTTTGCAGCAGCAGAAATAAGTGATTCATACATTGCGAGGTGTAGAACACCTTGCAGTCATGGTGGTGTCCCTGTAGCAACAATCACGCATGTTTCTCTGCTGGGCCCCCCTCGCACACAAACTCTGGTTTTGTGTGTGCGTGTGTGTGTCCTTGCCAAGGCCATTTTCTGGGTGGACAGCACACGGAGTTGAATGTCTGCAGGGAAAAGAGAACGGCTCTAATTCCTCCATATCTTGTTTCTACTGTCCTGCATTAGCTGCAAACCTTTTTATTTCCAGTTTTCACAAGGCTAAAGAGTGGTAGACTCTGGAAGACTCTCCAGGGCCTTGGACTGACCGGTGTTCTGTGAGTCCTGTCACAGAACACGCTCACTAAAATGGAACCATTTTTCCTCTGTGGCTGTGACCAAGAAATGCCTTTCCGCTTACAGTTAACATGGACACCGTCACCGCTGCTGGAGTAAATGTCAGATTAAAATAACAAGAGAGGACAGCTTCATGGTGCAAATGACGCAACATACTGTGTCACCATTAAAATAGATGTTTCACTGAATGTAGCCTGATGTTGATGTTTGAGATCTGCACGATTGCACCATTTTTCAGGTTAAAGGCAGGCGGTCCTATAATGCATATTTGCAGTCATGTCAAGATGATTATACCAGAATTAAAGGCGAAGTTAGCGATTGTATGCTAATACACTTTTTTTTTTTTGTCAAATTCAGTGAATATCTACACATGGTTTGCTAGCATGCCCGTTCTGTGTATGCACTCAATAAAATCTGGTGTTTCTACATAGCCCTGGCTCTGTAAATGGGAACACATTGTGGTGCAGACCGCACCACACTACACTATCTCAGCCTGGGCATTTTGTGTCCCCATGTGGGGGGTGGTGCTTCTGAGGGAGCACCCTATGGCATTGAAGGGAGATGTGTCTTTGTTTTGATCCAGTTCAAATCAAATGTGTCCAGCATCAGTGACTCCACCTTTTGGTTAGCTAAAGCTGCAATGCCACACAGACTATGAAGACATTAGGTTGTCTAGATTTATTTTATTTACTGATTTGATTTATTCTCAAATCAAAACCGTATTGCTCCACAGTTCTCCGCGGGGCCGCCTCACACATCGAAATGCATCGTGAAGCAGAGCGTAGTGCTACAGTATGGGTTTGTTGGTTTGAGCGGTGATAGCCACTTTGTATGTTCCTATTTACGGAGCCAGGGCTGTGTAGAAGTATCTGATTATTTTTTCAACGCAGAGAGAGTACGATAAGATAGCGAAATGCGAGGAGATATTTGGTGAATTTGATAGTGTTTTAGCTTACATTTAGCTTGCAATAGCTGACTTTTAATTTAGTAACTAAGTATGTGTCTTTCACCAGTCTGCTGTTAACAATATGTACCCGCTACAAATAGACTAACAATAAGGATTTGGCCTCCTATGCAAAGCAGTGGCGTCCACACCTCCCGCACCTCTGCGGTGTCGCAGGGCCTTTTGCCTCCAGAGCTCGTTATGAGCCCGCACACGTCCGCGGGCATCTTTTTACCTTCACGCTTAATTAACCTGCGAAGATAGGACAGGGAGGACACCCAGGGCCGACGCTAGTGATGCCATTGATCCCAATATAGTAGAGAGAGACCGGCTCTGTCTACTGTGTTATTGGCACAGGTGTTCATTGTGCTGTGTGTTACTTGTAGACACTCCAGAATAATAATAGTATAATAATGGAATAATAGTTTTGTTTGTTGTTGTTTTGGGTTCTGGTCAGGTTCACCTGTGGTGAAAATGAGCACACACACACCAGAGTACGAGATGTGCCACCTGTCTGTGTCTCTCTCTCTCTCTCTCTCTCTCTCTAATGCTAGAGCGGGAGAACGTCTGTGTTGACACAAAGGGAGCGTGTGACTGTCTGTTGACTAGCAGCTAACAGTTTGTGCTCTAAATCTCTCTCTCTCTCTCTCTATGCCCTTCCTTTTCCCTGCCGTGGCCACAGTTGATGAAGAGGCACTGAGGAAGAAGATCACCGATGACCTGTATAAAGGCATGGAGCAGGAACGGGCCAAGGCCGAGCACAAACTGCAAGCCTGGTGAGAGAGCGCACGCATGCACTCCTTTGCTTGAATTTTTTACTGAAGTTGTTTCTGGATAACTGTTAACTGCATATATTAATAATAGTCTAAAACATTTAACATGTTACATTTTCTCTCACTTGTTATACAGTATGTGTTATTTATTTCGCCCAGTGTAGCAAAAATTTATCTATGATGTAATATCTGTGTTAAGTTGATTCCTTCGGCTTGTGGACACTATGTAAGTCACTATTTTGGACACAGACTTACATAACCCCCCACCAACCAATCCCACACCTTCTCTCCTTTGATCATGATGGAATGCACCATGTGACCTCTCCAGTGGCACCAGTAGTTTTTCAGGGCTTCAATACACTCGTAGTCCGACCCAGACGTGAGCGTCTTCTAGTGCCATTAATAGTCAAAAAGGTCAGCACCGATCCCGGCGTTCCCCCGTCGCGTTTCCAATTTGCCTCTCTTCCGAAGCACATCAGCGTCTCTCTCTCTCCCCCCCCCCCCCTTTCATTCCTTACGTGATCAATTAATCATGCCTGAGAGAGCAGGGACTCATCCTGAGGTAATTTCCTGGTCGCCGAGTGGACGATCCATTAGCAGGGCCTGATGAAGAATCCCAGACTCTTCATCCGAGAGGCGTCTCGCTGTCACCTTCCTTCTTCTTCCCTGTCTCCTCCTATGCCTTCACTCACAGAGGAGCAGGTGCCTCTGCCGTAATGTCCGATAAACACCCCCCCACCCCACCCCCTCTTTAATAGGCCTGGATGAATGCTAAGTGACACTAATGAGTGAGTGACTGTGATTAGTAACTAAATGCGCTGTGGTAACTGTAGTACGCCGAAACGGCCACTTTCCGCGTGCAGGCGGTGGTGCTCAGACAGGCGATTAGCCTGGCTTCGGAGACGTTGTCGAGAGGCGGCGATTTAAAGAGGGACTTGAAGAATAGCTTGTGTATTGATTTATTTTGTCTTTATTTTCCTTTTGTTACTTTCTGCACCACAGAAGACCGAAATTACCCGCGTCTCGCAATTAATTCAAATCATGGCAGTGATTGTTGTGTTGGGTGGCTTTCAAGTCCTCCATTTGTATCTCTCGCGTGTGTGTGTGTGTGTCGTTGTAGGCAATGTTGATGGGACTGTACCATCGTAGTAAAATGGCCAATGTGTCAGCTTGGTTAATGTTAGGCCTCTCATTGGTCACACCCAGGGAGACTAAACCAATTTACTGTTTCTACTTATGTTGCCTAAGCCTCCAACCTGGCCAATTGCTATTGATGAAGAATTGTATTTTCTGTCGAGCCATAAAAGAAAATGAGGGTCTGGCAGTTCTCTTGTTTTTCCTCTACCAAAACATGGTGTTGTTGCGACAGGGATATAGCGAAACTGCCCTATTGCATCTCCATGGAAACGCCATTAATGCCAAATGGGAGGCTTTATTGACTGTGATACGTTGCTTGGACAGTAATCAATGTTTTCTTATATAGTATACGTTGCTCTGCTAATTAATCTAGGTCCCTTGTTTCTTATTTATTAATGTGTTTGAGGTATATTTTATTCATGATGTTGGTGCTTTTATCCACCTGTGGGGGAAAATGCAGCAAAGATATTTTCCATGCTAGTAGACTTTATATTTGTACACTTGTTGGTTTAATGCTTAGACAAGCTCTGCTAAATACGATGGAAGCCTTCCATCGCGTCTGTTAACACCAGATATAGGACTCTTGACCTGGGAAAGGGAATGCATTGGAACATTACTGGTGGCTTCACTTTGATGCATAAAATATGTCTGTTAAGAGAAAGTTTTGTCACAGGGATTTGTTCTCGGAATTCCTAAGTAGTCAGTTAGTGATATACATTCAGTCATTCATTTCATATTATATTATTCATGTATGCAAACTGAAAAATAACATTTCAATTGGGAGGCTTGAACAAAGGCAGCCATTGAAAACCTTTAATACCTATTATGACTGTGATTATTGGCCACTTTAGAGCTGCCAGTGAGTGGAAAGTCTTTTCCACTTAATTTTGTCTTCCTTATCTATATAACCAGTACATGGACAAAGATGGAGCTCCGCGCTGGCTTTTAATTAAAACATACGGAAAGCACAGCAGGTCTTACTTCCTCAGCCTAGCTGTCAAAAGGTAATTGCATTATAATGGTATTTCCCATTTCCCTACAGCAGGGGAAAAACCCTCTGATGTCTTCACAGGTTTTCAAGCAAAGAACACACTGACAGTCGCCTGGGCTGCGTCCGCGCGCGACGCACCACGCTGAACGTCAGCCGTAAACTACAACCACGGTGTTGTTTATGGTCTGCTGTGGCCTCTGTGTCATTGAGAGCGTTTTAAACTGGTTTCTTGGCGTAGTTTGCGGCCTGTGAAGCCATCTTTAAAACTACACGATCCTGGGTTTAGACGACGGTCAGTAAAAGCAACACGTTTAGCCTTCAATGACCTGATGTGACCAGACATAACGTTTGGCCTGTCCCAATTATTACTATATCGACTTATTGCGCAATGTATTGACTTTTTATTTTTTCAGGCGTCGGTAATATTGCCTGTTGTATTTACATACAACATACTGAGCCTCCCTTCATTCAGGGAAAATGTAATATTTTTAGTTTATGTCTTATGGTGTTGACTCTTTAAGTGTTCATACAAATATTTATACACATTAGGTTTACTGAAAGTAAAAACAGTTGAAAGTCAGAGGACGTTTCTTTTTTTGCTGAGTTTATATATATACATTTCCCGGCATGTGCGTGCGTGGTTTATATTTAATACTTAGCCAAGCAATGAAATTGGTTTTACCAATCCTAACAAACAATTGACGTCACAACAACAATAGCGGAACAACATTCTTTCTGATAATAATATCGTTTATCTCCAATATTTCTGGGACCAACAAAAATAGTTATCGTGACAGACAGACGTAGGTATAGTGCGTTCCATGGTGCTAAGGTACAGTTTTTAAACCGCGTATTAGTACACATCATGGCTTGGTTGTGGCTATGAGCTCTGGCTCTGCATACATGTGCGCTCTATTGGACTCACGTCTGGACTCATTTGGATGCAGGCCTGACTCATTTGTAGTGAGGGGAGGCTGCAGGCAGCAGATTTGCCTCCACTGCTTCTCCACGAGGCATCGGAGCAGAACAGCTGCATGGAGGGAGGGAAGGAGGGAGATGGAGGGAAGTCTCACGACGTCTTCCCAATGCGCCGGCTGTCTCATCTGTCTCACCACCTTCCTCTGTCTTTTTGTTTTCCCATCATCTCTGTTCTTTCTCTCTCTCTATCTCACATTCCTCTCTCGTGAGGATTACACTACAAAGATGCGGAGGAATGGGGGGGGCTTTTAATCTGACCCTTCCCCACGGGGGTCTACTGTATGAAATGCATTGCAGGGGTTTAGCATGTGAGAAGGTGACACTGAGATGGGTTCTGAAATGCGCTGTCAATGAGTGTGTGTGTGTGTGTGTGTTACTGTAAGTGTGTTGATGTCCCTGCTAATTTGTGTACATGTGTGTGTGATTGTGAAAGTGTATTTGTGTTGCTGTCCCTGTTCATTTGTGTGATTGTGACTGTGTGTGTGCGTGCGTGCGTGCGTGCGTGCGCGCGCGCGCGCATGCATGTGTACATGCCCGATTCTGTCATGGAGCTTTTGACAGATGTGGTCTGATGGGTGAGGAGTTGTGCCCATTATTCTGGCATGTAGTCACACAGTTTCTGCCTTGGCCTTGTGTGGTTTAATTGCGTCTCAGTGTTTTGAGTGAGAATGCTGACCTTCTCCCAGCTCCCCTTGTTTAAGCAGACCGCCTGAGAATTGTTGATTTCTGTGCAGATCCGACCGATGTCTGGCCTGCGGGTCATTCTCTGACTCTTATTTTGTTTTTCCCCCTCTCTTCATTCATTTAAATGTAAACATGGTTGGTTTCAAGGAATTCGTGGACTTTGCCATGTTATCTAAACTTTTCACTGATGCATATTCGCAAACACACACTCAAATGCACACGTTCAAAAAGTTGCTTGATACAAAACTAAAAAGTCAGAGACAAATAATCACACAGTGGAGTTGTATATAACTTATATTATCAATATTTTTATGTTGAGATGAGAAGCCACCTTAGTCATAGGTATCTTAGGGAATCTGAAACAGGTCTATGCCTACAGGTAGATTAAAAAGTGACTCCTAAATTATCTCCATATTGATCCCGTGGTCCCCATAACAAAAATAATAAAGTACACCACCATTAGCATTCCTGTAAGCCAGTATCCCCTCATTCCCTGACCCTCTCATATTCCTCATAACCACATATTTGCAGCTAGCCCACAAGCTCCCACAAGTTAAGCACAAGTGCACACAATGTTAAGGGAATGGCCAGGTCCTATAAAACATTCATATCCAACATTATTCCAACATTAATATTGAATAGGGCCTTTAGACGCCTTTGTTCCCGTGCACTTGCGCCGAGCCCGCACCGTTGGAAGCCTGTTGGAATCCATTTGACCGGATGTACTGAGGGCTGGAGGAACCCCGGGCTACACGAAGTGGACGGTTGACATCAGAACGGGGAAATGGAGGCAAAACCCATGGAACCCGTTGGCACAACATTAGACCAGCATGCCCCTTTTTCACATGTTGACTCAGTTCCCTGAGGTCTTAATGTCTGTGACACGCTTTGGTCAAAGTACAAGGCTGTAGTGCAACAGGATCTTCTCAGCCCTGTCTAAACAGCCCAGTGCAGTGGTTTATTTCACTGTCTCTTCTTTTGAATGGAAATAAGCCACTGCTCACCCCGCCCTCCATTTTCTGTGAGTGTATGGCTTTGTTCCACCAAGGCATTGGCAACTGTTGAGCATGATCCCTGGGAGAGGAACGACTGCCGGAGAGAACGCAGCCTATGACACAGCTTTTCACTCGTATCTGTTTGAACCAGAAGCCCTTATTACACACTTTTGTCCAACAAAAAAAACGTAGTTCATATTCGAGGGTCAGGGCCGCATTGGGGTATCAACACCATATTGTCAGAAGCGGACTGACAGTATAATTCAATGCCACGGCGTGCGTGAGACCATACACATTAATACATATCATACGACCATGTTCATTCATTATTCAACATGTTGTCATGCTGTTTCACCACAAGCCATACACACACAGGCTATGCCACAAACCGGTTAGCGGCAGTCTCATATCAGTAAGAAGATATGCTCTCCAAATCGAGCTCTAACAAATACTACGAAGTAGTTCTCATAAATAAACTGAAATCAACTCTTCCGAGGCTGAGGGTCGATATAACGATGCTCTGTGCAAGAGGCAACAGACGTTGTGAGCTTAACTAGATTCATAATCGAATGCTAGTGGGTCAATTGCTTGCAAGAAAAAACAATAGCTATGTTCGCAAAGGTAAGTACTCAAGCAGGAGGAGTTCTGGAGCTAAATAATTATAATGAGGTGTTATTGACATCACAAGACCAGCACAATCTTGCTGACACACGTGCTTTCTAACAGGCAGCGCAAAAGAAACCGTGACTGCGTTGTCATATTTCAGCGTTTGTGGAGCGGTAGGCACTCCAGAAAGCCAAATGTAGCAGAGTATGCACTGATAAAGTGAGTTTTTCATAATGTTCCTTTTTAATGTCTTGCAGTTGCGTCCAACATAATGTGATCAAGCAAACTGTAACTCACACAGCGGTTCAACTGAGCTGCCTCTGGGCTTTCTTATAAATCGATTCAGACCTAATCTCTCTTTAAAAACGCCATCCTAAAGTAAGTGAAGCATTGTCACTTTCTCTTCAAGGTCGAATGCTGGAGAGTATTGCATCTCTGCAAAGAAGTAACACACCCTCCACCAGGATTTACTCATACACAACTCCCCCCACCCCCAAAGCATTAATCATTACTCAATCGTCCAATCTGTAGGGGTGAGAGCCAGTGACAGGCTGCAGTGCTTACGCTAGCTGGAAGTTTTCTGCCGGCCTGTGTCTCCCTCCCCCTCCTTCCCGCCAGCTGTATCTACAGGTGACCTGCTGTATTATCCTGTACAGGGAGCCATGTTAACCATTCACGTATGCATTTGGAATTTCATTTTATCTACTTCACCTACTAATTGTAGAAATTTTTGTCTACTGTGATAGTTTAGAACCATTATTCCAGAAAATGTATTTCTGTAGGAATGTCTCATTGAAAGAGTTGACTTGACATTGCTTTAGCTTAGAAGTTACCATGAGTGGAGGCGGCGCCCCTAAAGTTAACCCATTTGCTTCGAATACTGTAAAATACCTACGATGGGCAGATATTTTAACAGTAGGTTTTTAGAAAGCCCACCTTGCTATATAATAAGTTGTCTGTAACGCATTATGAGTCTGTTCTGCTCTGATAAATGTTTGTGACACCACCTGAGCTGCCGTGTTACGAGCCATTGACGTGAAATGTAGTTTCGATACACGTCTGTCGCGGTTGGTACTAATGGTGGTTACAGTAAAAACACCAGCGTTTCTCAGTAGATGCTGAGTGTTATTGAGGTGCCTGGGATTGACTGGGACGAGTGGTCGGCTCTGGACTAATAGGCGTATCTGTAAAACACGTGTCCTCCTGTTTACGTCGCGCTTGATTTAACAGGATTTTCTTTTTTTTTTATTGAGAAAACCGGCATAGGAAAATGACGTCGGTTCTGAGTTTCGGTTAATTTTCGGTTAATCGCGCAGCCCTATTCCAGCCCTATTACTACATGATCAGCCCGCTGCATGTGACTCATGGGGTGGCTTTTTGGACGTAGCGGGGTAGTGGAATCGCAAAGGCTTTGTAATAGGCCGTTGTTTTGTTTTTAGTGCCATGTCATGTTGTACTGGTAGTTTGCTGAAAAGTAACCACAGTATTACTGTATCAGATGGACTTTGGGAGGAAAGCGAGCATTAGAATGTCAGCCCATGCAAAGGAGTGACGCGTTTCAAGGCCAGCAGCTCCCTGCCTTGTGCCTTTCCTTAAGTGTCACCAGATGCTGCACTACAGAAACGGCAAGGCTTCAGGATGAAGGGGGCATGGGGGGGGGGGGGGGGGCGGCCTGGGGTTTGGGGGAAAAAGTGGGACGGGTGACTGGAACAGGCCCTTAGGAAGGTGTGGGGGTGGGGGGGTGTGGGGGGGGGGGGTGGGGGGGGGG
>JAODUE010039823.1:3514-19749 GCA_027564755.1 Amblyopsis hoosieri
AAAGGATTTATGGGAGATAAAGGCTTAATGTGAGGTAAAGTCTTAATGGGAGGTAAAGGCTTAATGGGAGGTAAAGGCTTAATGGGAGGTAAAGGTTTTATGGGAGATAAAGGCTTAATGTGAGATAAAGGCTTAATGTGAGGTAAAGGCTTAATGGGAGGTAAAGGTTTTATGAGAGATAAAGGATTTATGGGAGATAAAGGCTTAATGGGAGGTAAAGGCTTAATGGCAGGTAAAGGCTTAATGTCAGGTAAAGGATTAATGGGAGATAAAGGATTAATGGCAGGTAAAGGCTTAATGGGAGGTAAAGGATTAATAGGAGGTAAAGGTTTTATGAGAGAAAGGATTTATGGGAGATAAAGGCTTAATGTGAGGTAAAGTCTTAATGGGAGGTAAAGGCTTAATGGGAGGTAAAGGTTTTATGGGAGGTAAAGGATTTATGGGAGGTAAAGGTTTTATGGGAGGTAAAGGCTTAATGGGAGGTAAAGGTTTTATGGGAGATAAAGGCTTAATGTGAGGTAAAGGCTTAATGGAAGGTAAAGGTTTTATGGGAGGTAAAGGCTTAATGGGAGGAAAAGGATTTATGGGAGGTAAAGGTTTTATGGGAGATAAAGGCTTAATGTGAGGTAAAGGCTTAATGGGAGGTAACGGGAGGTAATGGGACGTACTGGTGATCCCCTCTGTCATGATGTCTGTCATCTTGCAGCATGACGACAGCATCCTCATACTCAGCTGATCCACGATCAGCGCCTGGCAACAGCATAGACAGCATTACAATAGGCCTTGTTGTTCCAGTTTTTAGTTTGTTCTCATTTGGACTATATTGATTCTGGTGCCTCACCTTCCACTCGCCCTTCTTTTTAACCTTCTTGATTACATCATTCATAATCTCTGCAACAGAAGAAGACAAAGCAGGGCATCATTCATATGAAGCAATATGCTTAACACAATTTAAAGGTCCCATACCAAAACTATGTTGTTCTAGTTGTGTGGTCAGTTCTGATGACATAGTTAATGGATTGTAACAATCTATCTATGCTCTATCCTCCCACTCGTCAGTTGGGACAGAAAAGCCTGATATGAAGTTATTTTTCTTCAGAATCATGGCACAGAAGAATAATTGTGTTAATTTTAGTATGCAAATCAAAGCAAAATTCAAGATCTGGTTAATAGCCAAGAACTTCACTATTTGATGTTTGTTTGAGTCAGAAATGTGTACTGAAAAGCAGAAATATAGCTTATAATGATCCTTATGTGCATCGGCCATGTGTGCTGTGGCATAACTGACCAATTCAGGAAGCAGGAACACTGTCTACTTTATGGCGTTTTACATAAAGTACATTTAACTATGGAGAACAGTAATATAAAGCAAAATGACAACATTTAAATATTCTTCTGTTTACTTAGTCTCTATTATACAATTAATCAATGTTGTCAATTTAAATCTGTGATGAAACTGATAAAGTTAAATTTTTACAATAATGCATTACTAAATAATTACCTCTCTTTATCTCTATTTAATGTTAGTGGCGATTGGCTACAGTAAAGCACCCAGGGCTGAAGTTTGAGGGAAATACTCTAATCCATCCATCCACACTGTACCAGTGACTGACAGCCATACTTGTGTCATGATACTGATATTACCCTGGTCACTATACTGGCCATCTCGCAGTAGTATTACCATAAATCCATTTAGAGGGAATTCCTGTTTAAAGCCTATCCACTATCACTGTTAATGCAAACCACTAAACCCGTCGGTTACGCTAAAACCTTAGAGAGGCCATAAAAAAGGTGGTGGATTAAGAGGGATTATAAACCATTTTGCATACAAGGGTCATTGAAAAAGAAAACACACCAGGGATTTACAGTATATGGCTTAACTAAAATTGATATTATATGTGCTGCAAAATGGCATGAACATACCTTTGTGATGATAAATAAATTATCTACATTAATAAATAATGCATGAATAAATACACAGTTATGCCATTTAAAAGACACTTTAATCCAAAGCAATTTACAGTGAAGAGAGAGACAGGCAGGGGATAGACATCTTACTCAAAGATGCTTACACAAACCCTGGACCATTTGGCTGGGAATTGTCCACCCTAACCACTAGGCAATACTATATCCTTCCCATAACCAATCCTATCCATCCCATAACCAACCCTATCCTTTCCATAATAACCAACCCTATCCTTCCCATAACCAACCCTATACTTCCCATAACCAACACTATCCTTCCCATAACCAATGGATGTTAAAGAGTCGTCAGAGAGTTAATACCAGTCACGGAAACGGACTTGAATAAACACACTGCAACAGCTGTGTCAACTATGTATGCAGCGTGACACACACACAAACACACGGACATGCGCACACACACAAAGACATGCTCTATATCAGGGGTTCCCAAACTATTTTGTGGCAGAACCCATCTAGAGAGGACTAATCTATTTAGAGACCCACCAAATACCGGTAACATAATATTCAAAAACCTATCAAATTTAGCTAATGCTATACCTGTGTGTGCTAATGGATAGCTAATGCTATACCTGTGTGTGTGTGTGTGCTAATGGCTAGCTAATGCTATACCCATGTGTGTGCTAATGGATAGCTAATGCTATACCTGTATGTGAGGTAATGGATAGCTAATGAACACCTGTGTGTGCGTCAATCATTTTTGAGAAAAGCGCTCCAGAATCTATGGTGTGCACACGGCTAAATAGGATGTCATCCAATCAGGAACAAGCTATTTTGCCACAACCTTACTCACAACCAATGAGTGGAACAACATGATAGTAAAGCGCGGAAGCCTTTCATTGATATTCTTAATTCATTCAATGGCCACTTGCAATTTCCTCGACCGACTCACTCCACCTCAGGGACCCACCTGTGGGTCCCGACCCACAGTGTGAAAAGCACTGGTCTATGTGTCCCCGAAAAGCCGATGCGGTGCTTTCTAGTGGGCCTACAGCAGGCCACCCATTTCCATCCACGCATAAAGGCCCTACCACACAGACTGGGTGAACTGAATATGTCAGCATGAATTATGGACTGGACCTTGCGAACCTTGTCGTAAGCAAGTGTGTAAGCTGTAGGCATTTTACACTAAGGCCACTAAGAGAGATCTTACTGCGTACATGTACTGTACACTGTCCATTGCTACTGTACTGTACACTCCAGTAGCATCGATGCAACCATGAGCCTAATAATGTGCATATTACCCAGCAATAGAGTGTTGACAGATTCCCCGCACGCAGAACTGTTCTCCCCCCTGCAGGGAATTCACCTATGAGTCTATGACCCATTTCTCTATCTCTGCTTCAAAGCAGCATCACTCCCCAGACAACCCTGGTGTTAAAGAGACAGGCCGTCTTTTCAGCTGGGCCCTAGCTTCTAATATAGATTGTGTCTGTACACCTGTCTAGCCTTTTGGCAGGTGCAGTACAGAAAAGAATATACAAACTATTTTAATAACACGGTGGATATTGGCGCATATTTTATGGCAGGTCACATCTGAAACTATAACTCCCACAATGCAAGCGGGCTCTACTTGTGTGGAAGCAATCCGATCAAATGCAAAAGATGACAGTGAACATGCATCCATTGTGGGTTCTATCCCCAACAATCCCTGCCTTTACCTGTAAACTAGCCTGATCCAAAATTCACTTTGTGAATAGGCCACGCTTCATTGGGATGTGCTAACAGTAAATGCCTCCGACTGGGCGTAGACCTCTGGTTCACTTTGATACTACTGGACACGTTTGATCGCCTCATCTAGCTCTACTGCCATTTTGAAACACACGCTTGACTTCAACGTCATCTCACCAACCAATCCTGATTCGTCCGCCAGCAGGGCGGCTGTGGAAAAGCGTTGCTAATGCCACAACAGGGTTTCCAGACTATAATATAATATCAGCAAATGTTTAGTTGAGAGCAACAGTCTGTTGAAAAAACGATGGCTAAAAAAGATGGCTAACCCATACTGGCTACATAATGCTTGTATTTGTATTCATTACATTGTGTTGTAGCATCTGCTGTATGACCTATTTGTAAATGTAGAGCAGTATAATAGAGATGTGCCACCTTGTGTGCATAAGTGGGCTGCTCCATTGTGGAAAAAATAATAATTGTGATTATTTTGGTCAGTATTTATATCACGATTATTTAACACGATTAGTCATTGACTTTGGAAAAGATGTTGCATTTAATGCACCTAAAAAACAGTGAAACAAATGTGACATGTCCCTTTGTTATCATGTTGAACTTTCACCCTGCGAGGGGCGAAACGCAAAAGTGAGCGTGCACCTATCATTCACAACGCCAAATAAGATGCAAAATATTCGTTTTTTGTAATTGTTAGGAGCCGACATTGAAATCACGATTAAAATGTGATTAATTGCACAGCCCTAGCTCAAGATTCAAGATACAGTAACTGCATAGCATCACCATGCAAGATGAATATTTTTGTTATCAAAATGTATTATATGACATACTGCAGTTCTTCTTTTCATCAGGATGAAACTAAACCTGCAATGTAATCACAACTTGTGCCATTTAAATGGATTATATTTGGATAGAGAATCTGTATCTCTATAACTGGTGTGAGACCACATTTTAGTGGTGTTTGTTTACACATTACATAGTCCAAAGCTTCCTCTCATTCTCATAAAGAAAGCTGTAGAAAACTGCCAGCAGATAAATTAATAATTCAATAAAAATAGGAAAGAAAGCACTGCTAAAGAATTCTTTGTGTGTGCAGGCAAAATAATAAATTTACACAGGCATGCGAGTGTGAATCGCCAGTGGCCACAGACAAGCATGTGTGTGATGCTGCAGTACATGTCATGGTCAGTGGAGGCAGCAGAGTGCAATGATGGGCTCTGTACATGTATGCCTGTAGGCGGGACGTGCGCTCGTACACTGACGGGCACGTGTATGACCTGATCTGAGGTGTGACAGCGGTATAGACGCTTCTCTACATTCCACAGTAAATGGCTTCCACCGAAGAAATTATGAATTGTTTTACGTTTTGCCAATTATTGTTTTTATATATTGATTTGTATATATACTTTTTTTTTATCTACAAATGTTTATGTTGAGTTTTCTATGCACAATAACACAGCACAATAACACAGGACCACTTTAGATATAGTGCATGCCATAGAATTTTCTGGATAAAACAAAGTCGCCGTCAGACACAGAACCAGCCAATTAATTAATGAACACATTTATGGGGAGTCCTAAGTAAAAATGTATCTCTCAAATAAGATAAATATAGGTATATACTTTATATATACGGTATATATGCCTATATATATATATATATATATATATATATATAATGATAAATGATTAGGTTATTAGTAAGTAGCCTACTGTAAATAATTAAATACAACCTACAAAATTGACCCTTAAATGACCGTTAACTTTTCCCCTGAAAACAGGCCTAATTTATATTGGTGCATGGCATGCAACATAACCAATAGCTTTGGTATTGAGAGACAATGCAAAACGTTTTAATTATGTCTGGCTGAAAACTAAAGCTCTCCTCTTAATTATTCATCTTCACAATACCATTATATAGCACCTTCACCCTTCACGGTTATGATATTATTACTAAACAAGCATGCTATTGGCCATGATGCTCGCTAATTTCTGCCGGCACACAGTTCGATATCTACAGTGACACCTGTCTGAATCTGAAGGAGCGCTGTGCTTCCATTCCATTATCAATAGAGGTAAGCATGCACAGTGAAACATGCTATTTTCACATTAAATGTAAACAATAATACGACATTAACAATTCGTTTTCTAGTTTTTTAGTAATTCCACAGCCACATGAAACGTATGTCTGCATAGCTGTCAAAATCACTCTATGTAGTTTACAAGAGCATATTGTGTTTGTTTTGTTGTCATTTACTGTGATGATAACACAAGTCATGGTTTGTTGACCATCAATAACACTTCACTGCATCAACGATTTGGTACCTATTTCATAATACAGGAGGGCGTTGTGTTTTAAGAGCTGCAGCACCACGCAAACGTATAACGTTTATTCGTGTTAATTCAGAGTGTAAGAGCAAAGAGTGCAACATGGAAGAAGCACAGAGAGCAGTCTGTCTCCCTCTTGCTCTCTCCCTCTCGGTTGGTCTCTCTCAAATGTTATCTTTGTCTCCTTTTCACACTCTCTCTATTTCTGTGTCAAGCTTTCCTCTACAAATGCCAGTTTGGCCATCCATGTAAATATCTCTCCCGCTGTGACGTCCTAATGCACAAGACACACATCCAATAACAGATCGTTTATCACATCCTTGGGACAAGGGATTTGAGTATGGTAAATGGTAAATGAACTGCTTTTTATATAGCGCTTTTATCCAAAGTGCTTTACAGTATTTTGCCTCACATTCACCCATTCACACACACATTCATACACCGATGGTGTACATGCAAGGTGCGACCAACCGCCGGGAGCAGTTGGGAGGTAAACAATCACACTATGTCACACTATATCTAATCTAAACATCTGTCCACATATTTGTTCTGTTTTCTATAGCCTACTATACCATGTAAGTATCTCTCCCGCTGTGCTGTCCTAATGCACAAGACACACATCCAACAACAGATTGTTTATCACATCCTTGGGACAAGGGATTTGATTAAACAGTCACACTATGGCACACTATGTCACACTATATCTAATCTAAACATCTGTCCACATATTCGTTCTGTTTTCTTGTGATGGGCGAGCAGCCTACACTGGATTACATTTAACTGATCTAGCTCATGTTCAGCTCCATTAACTTCCATTGTAACTGGGAGGGGTCGTGTCAGGGCGGGGGGGCGGCTGGATAGTCTAGTAGGCCTATAATATGGTAGCTATGAAGAACATCAACAACATAGGTGCACAGAAAACCCGAAATGTATATCATCCTTTCTGAGCTATCCCTTTGAAGAGTTATTTGCACGTCAGGTGCAAAAGACAAATGTGCATCGGCCAGGCGGCCATTGTCTGGAATGTAATGCTCGTCCATTACATAGCAACCATGTTCTGAATACAGTCCTTCTCACTGGATTTACTTGACCCTGTACTGTAATGATAGTGACTCTGTCAGTTAAACACTGCATGTTACAACCATGTCATGTTGACCAACCAACACGATGCTATTAGTGACTGTTATGCAATAGGTGAGATATGTGTTTTAATTATAAGGAGTTGCACACTATGACAGCAAACATCTGTATTAGGACATGTCAAATCTAGTATAGTGTAATGCATTCGGGAGTCGGGACTGACATGGCTTTCATGCTTTATTCCTTCTTGTGAGTCCTCCTGATAAGGTTATGAAAGGGAGAAAAAACACTTTACGAGTCGCCCCTCCCCCTTCAGTCTGCGCTGCAGAGGGCTAGGAACGCCCACCCCCTTCCCCCCTCCCCCTTCACCCCAACCCAGTAAACCCGCATGAACCAATCGCTGCCGAGCTGCTGAAGGCGTGCTCGTCAAACGGAGAGCAGGTGCTACTGCATCTTTTTACCTACAGGGAGAGGTACAGTGTTTACTTTGGACATCATGGATTAGACTATAGTCCGCAGTTGACTTTGCGAGTGCTTTTATAACAATTAAATTATGATACTTTACATATTTGTCACAAGTCACAAGGAAGTTAGTCATCATCTGCATCATATATCATGTCTAAATCCAAGAGGACAATGTGAGTTAGCCTATCGCCATATTTTAGTAGCCTTTATATGCTATTAGTTTATCATGGGCATGCTCATATGGCCGGATAATAGGCTCAGTTAAGTTTGTCTTCATCTAACACTTTGCCACAAATATGCGTCTTTGCCATAACAATTAAACACATATCGAAATATTGCACTTATGTATGTCAAATCACAGAAATTATAGAAATTAATTGGCCACAACGCGTATGTGGATTACATCTGGCTACACTAACTAGCAAAGAGGATTTTGGTGCAAAATTGAATGCTTGCAAGACAAGGAATATCTCGACGAGTGCACCCAGTTGACCCTGACGACGAATGAACGCTGGAAAATCCATACGTCAGCGACAGTGTGCATAGATCGCATATCAACGCTAAAGGCCAGATTTAGAAATATAAATAAATAAATAAATAAATAAATAGAAAACGCAGCCTTCTTCAAAATAAGCCTAACCGATAATATTTTTCAGATTATAAATCTTATTTTAAAGCGATTATTTTACTGTTGTGATCGTCGAAACCGGCATTGAGCCATGAACAGTATGATCGTGAAACAGGCCCATCACCCAGAATGATTATTCTCTTGCGTAGGGCCGTTTCAGGCTAATCATCGTGACGCCAATGCCTGCCGTAATAGTAGCCAATGCTAAATGTACAATTGGTTAGGCCATAAGCGCAAAGTATAGGCAACTGTAGGCTAACCATTAACAGTCCAGAACAGGCTACATGTGAATTTTGCGCAACGATTTCAATCGGTGGTCCATCGTATGGGTGAGGCGTTGCTCAAATCGGGGAATCCCAACGGCGCTCTTAAAGCAGGCAAATAGTCCCTAAAATGTGTGGTTAACCATAATATTTTAGTGTTTTGTCAAGCCAGATACTCTCTCTAGTCTACACCATCTGTAGGCACTGGTTTCGAGGGGTATGCAGTTTATGATGCAGCTCTGATAAAATACCTCGCATTTCTTAAAGAATGTCGTATACATTATAGTACGGTCAAATTGTCCCTGCCACAGAAAGCATGTTGAAGACAATGGTTCGATGTATCTATCATCCGTATCTTAAGTGAAGCACGTTCAGCAGGGGGTGGGGATGCTATGCAGCATCCACATCCAAAAGTGGCTAACTGAGAAAGCACCCTCACGTCTGGCGGCTACCGTAATCTCAGCCATCCGCATCAAATGTCTAGAAAAAACAAAGCAACACGGGCGTACACATCCAAATCCCCCCGAATCTGTAGTTGTTGAAATAAAATAAAAATAAAATGAATAAAATATATTCTTACTTTCACCGACCACCGCCTTTAATCCGATAGGTGCCATGATGAAGCTGTGTGTTCGAGCGAATATCGTGCACTGCTCCTATGTGAACGCCTCACACTGCCGCTATCTCACTGCGGTCGGAGCAGCGTCAATTGGAGACGTCACTGCGTATCTTTCCGCATCCACTCTTTATAGTTTAGGCTTCTTCTAAATACATTTCGTTTTTTTTTTAATAATGTAATTTAATGTAATTTAATTTAATTTATTGAAATAGGTCTACCAGCAGCAGCATTAATACCTCGCTCATCTCTGTCAAAAACGTGAGAATACATAATATGTGCATCAATGTGGTTCACAAAGGCTATGGCAGTTGTTTGCCAGATATAATATTGGCAACGTAACAAATTAAAACGCATTACAATCTAAAACACTTCCTAACTGTTAAATGGTCCAATTAAAGCAGAATGGGACAGTCGGAAATGGCTGATTGTCAAAGTGAATCGTAGCCTATATGTCCACATGGGGGCAGTGTGCCTCTTTCTTTCACACATGCCAACGTGCCTCGCTAGAAAATAAATTGTATATACACTGAAAACTAATAAAATAAGCGTATATACAGGCTACTGATATGCCACCAAACAGCTATCAAAATATAAAACACATGGCTAACGATAAAAAAAAGTTGGAAATCAAAATGGACCCTAGCAATTCGTCGTGTTAAAGGTTATGCAATAATTTAGAATATAGTAAAAAATAAAAAAGAGAGACTAATTTCAATGTTCGCTTAAGAGCACCGGCCCAGCCACACCCTTGGCAGAGCCGAATAGGCTAAACACGTTGAACCAGTGATGAGTGATTACCAGAGGGTGTGTCCTGACAGACAGAGAGGCACGCCAGCTCTCGATTCACTGGAGGTCCCAACTAGTTCCCAGGCGCATAGTTGCTACAACTTCTGCTCCAGGCGCAGGAGGACGCAAGACGAACCACATATATTGGGATCGTTGTTCCTCTATAGAATCGTTTCTGGGAAGCTAAGCGGTGATTATTCGTTTAACCAGTCCAGACATTTTTGAATTTGAGTTAACTGTGCTGCATAATCGCCCCCGTTACCTGGGGTAGGCAGTCCGCATTTGGGTAGGCTATTTTGTACGCAGGAGCGAGGCTCTATAGGGATCACCTGTAAGAATGGGGGACGTCGTATCGTCTCAACTGGACGAGGGCAAGCGGGAGATGATTACAGGTAAGACGAGACCATGAGCTGTATTTTTGCCGTCAAGCAGTTTCTCAACATAATGCCATGGTGACCAGACTGACCCCGATTCTTATGGGAAGCAATTTAATTCAAACGTTTTCTCACACAGTATGTAAATATATGTTTTATTTGAATAAATGTTATTTAGCAATGACATAAAGCAACTAGGCTATATAAAAAACAGGGCTTGTGTTGACAAAGGCATGTTATGATATCAAATAGTAGCAAACAATAGGCCTATGCTTCAGTTTTATCTAAGTAACCAATTTACGTGTTTAAGGAAAAGAATTGCTCTTATTCTTTAACTTCTTTTAGATATACGAAGAGAGAATAGAGCCCATGTGTCTTGGTTTGCTTTATAGAGAGGTAATAACTATGTACCTCTACTGGAACCGTGTTTATATAAATCTAGGACAGTCTCAGACTATACTTAAGTCGCGCAGACTGCGCTGGGCTCCCCACTGTGAATTATGTTTTTTTTTTCATGTCTACAAAGCATGGGAACATAGTTGTGGCTGAGTATAGTCCCACATTGCGAGTGTTCAACATTGAAACTAAAGAAATAAGAAAACATTAATGCTTGTATAACCTACTATACACCTGGCTGGGGCGTTTTCAATAAGAAATGTCTGCGTGTTTGTGTGTGTGTGTGTGTGTATAACGAAGCACAACCCATGTGGTAAGGCTCATGGCATTATCAGTCAGGAAAATCTGGTGTCATGGAAGAAAATGTTTTGGAAATCTATTTGTTGTCAGCTGTGTTGATACTGATACACTGTCTAGCTGACACCGTGCATTTCTATCAATGTTACATAGAGACTATGCCCTCAAGCAGCCATTTAACGTAAAATGTGGATTTTAGACACCATCCACGATGCCTCTCGGGGTCAGTCACAGTGGGAAATATATCCTTGAGCAAACGGCAGTTTATTCAGTGTTCATGACTCATTACATTTTGCTGTGTCTAGTCAGTCAACATAGTTTGTCAGAAGAAAAAACCTGTAAGATAGTGTGAGAAGCTGTTAAAGTGATACAAGTAGGAACACGTTTCATGGTTAATAGGGAATGGTTGTCTGAGTCCTGCCCACCTCTCTCTTTCCCTCTCTTCATCTTCCTCTCTCTCCCACTGCCACAACCTCTTCCCCTCTCTCTCTCTCGCTCTCTCTCTCTCTCTCTCTGTTCCACTCTTCCTCCCCCTCTCTCTGACAGGGTAATCAGCATTTCTGTTTTGGGAGGCTTGTTTAGACGGCTTAACCCAACAGGATGAATTCTTCCTGTTTGCTGCTGAAGCACATTCTACTGTAGCTATGTGACTCTCTCTCTCTCCTCTCTTACTAAAGGCACACACACGCCCAGAAACGTACCATGCGGTGAATTCCCTGCAGCCAGCTAGCACTGTTGGCTAACTCATTAACATACCACACCGCCCCATCTCTAATGTTTTGCTGACAGGCCTGCAGCACATGTATATGTAGTTAGCCTAGCAGGTGAACTGGCCGGTGAATGACTGAGTTGGCACAGGAACCGTACACGCTATTAGTTATCCTGTCAAGTGTCACGTCTTATTAGCAGCGGTTAACTATCCATTATTACGACAGTTAGCAGACACTTTTATGCAAAGTGATGTACGGGTATTGCAAGTGCCTGTAGTGTGCTGTGTGTGCTGAACAAGCGCCTGTCACATCATGTCATGCTTGTATATCCTGCGTTAGTCTGTAAACAACCCATTGTTCGACTGAAATGAAATCGTTTGGAGCAGGTACATGTTAAAGGTAGGGTAAGGGATTTTGAGGAAAGTGTTTTGATATTTGAACTCCATCAACAACACCTCTCCCTTCGATGCGATAGGGTGCTCCCTCAGAACCTCCACCCCCCACACACATTGGATACTCGTTGCCAAGGCTGGGATAGTGTTGTGTGGTGCGACCCCGCACCACTTTGTTTGTGTTCCCATTCACAGAGCCAAGGCTGTGTAGAAACACTAGATTATTCTGCGGACCGTGAGATATACACAAACGTGTGTTTGCTTACAACCGCTGACTCCACCTTTGTAGCGTCTTGCTCAAGGCCTTTCAAATAGGAGCTTTCAACAGCAGTCATCACCCCCCCCCCCCATCCCATGCTCTCAGATAGACCCCAGGAGTGGCACCATAGACCCCAGAAACCAGCGACATACACTTGGTTCGTCATTTGTGCCTTACGGTGTGGTGTCGCTTAATGTCACACTGCAGGTCACAGCGCCTCCTGGATCGTAGCGTCCTGCCTCCTCCTCCACATTCTCCGCCTCGTCGTCCTGTCTTGTCAGCTCTTTCCTTCCTGCCTTCCTGTGGCAGGCGCAGGCTCCCCACCTTTCCTCCATCACTCCCTTTCCATAAGCATTCTCACATCCTTTCCACTGGTCAACTAGCGGGAGCTTCCCCAGACGCCTGCTAGCTCCTTGAACAGGCTAACGCTTTTAGCGTAGCAGTTACCCTGTTTTTTGGTTTTGTTTATAATCTCAGTGTTTGCTACGTTGGAAGGGAATATGCGGTAGAATGTGATAGATGGGGGTGGCATACCATAGTATGCTGTTGAGTATAAAATATTTGGGGTGGAATCCTCCGTTTCACAGCAATTATGGTTTGCCTAGGCGTGCGTGTGTTCAATGTGTTTCGTGAGTCTATGTTTCGGGATTTACATTCAAAAGAGTCTGATGTTCCAAATTCAAATATCAAAGGCATATCGGCCACTCAACTCTTCAACTCTGCAGCATTTGAACAAAGTATGTCCAACAGTTGTGCCATTCAAACATGGCTTTATCAGCAAGTATACAGCAACTACAGTATGCAAAGGCTTTCCACATCATCATAAAGTATTGCATATCATGGCGATAGTAGCAGTGCTGCAGACAGCTCTGTCATCAAGAACATGTTCCTATTTGTTTATCAAAGATCAATTAGATTTTCTTATGTGCCAGCTTTTCATAACGTACTGATAGCAGAACAATTTCTCCTCTCTTGCATCGGGACATACTGCAACAAATGTTCTTTATATATTCTGCCCTGTGTGTATCCTATTGTGTTCTCATATTCAGTTGTTAGAATAATGAATTAAACACATGAAATACTGTCAAATCCTCCCTTCTAATTATATGGAAAAGTGCCCTTCCAAAAGTGTGTGTTTGTCATTTTCGTCTCTTAGAAGATGAAATGATACAGAACAGAAAGCCTATAGGAAAAACATGTATTTCCAGCAGATAAAAGCAGAAGCCATCTCTCTCAGTGGCAGACCTGTAATTTCTAGAAAACGGTGTGCGTGTGCGCGAGTGTGTGTGTGTGTGTGTGTGTGTGTGTGTGTGTGTGTGGTCTAGCCCTGCGTTGCTTTGCCCGCGTGCGTTGTGGCATAATGTTCAATGGCGTGAGTGACATGTGCCCCCCCCCACCCACCCCCTCTCTCGCCAGCACAAACCAGGAACGTGCTGAAGGAGTTTGAGCGCATGTACGAGCAGCAGTACGCCGTGGCCCTGTTCAACAGCGTCCGCTACGAGATCGAGGGGGGAGGGGCTGCCCAAACACAGCTCCTGCACAGAAAGGTGGGTTTACGGCTAAAGTCAACGCCACACCCAGGTACGGTGATGCCCGCTCAGCAGCACACACAGGAGGGCATTGAGCTGGAACATGTCCTGCCTCCGTCATGTGTGTCACAGCACATGTGGATACAAGGAGCCATTGTGTGTAACAGATGTGCTAGGAACCAATTTAATCTAAGTTTTTCATTTTAGTCTTTAGTTTTTATTTTCTATTTTCTATTATTAATATATATAATATATTAGTACTTTTACACAGATAGGCCTACTACTGTACATGTTTGGGACGAGTTAAAGCAATAAGAAAAAAAAAAGTTAAATATATATTTTCAAGTTGATTGTGAAATTATTGTAACTTTTGTGTGTAAATTAGCCAGACAGGAGTTCCATCATCATACGGTATACACAATCAAAACCCCTTAAGGTCCAATAAGCAAGTTCCCACAGATACCAACATGGCAACAGAAGTCATTGTTTACATGTAGTTCACCTGTAACTATGTGGAGCATAGGGATGGCTGCTGGCAGCGTGTTCTGTGAACACATCTTCCAATCCATGTTTTAGATAAATATTCAGATTCTTCATCATTGAAAGGGGAGCAATGGAAAACAACATTGTTACAACATAAACAGTAAGCACGGGGGTGGTTCAGGGGGGGCGCTATAACAAAACCAAGGTGTGTCCCTTTAACGTTTTCCAGTCAACTTAATATGTCAAATACGCTATCGGGTATATAAGCACCGCTTTATTCCTCAGTCGAGCGACCCCCTCCCTTCCCTTTTCCTTCCTGCTCTGCTGAAGCTGTTTGACTTACATTATTATTTCATCCAAGGCAGGAACTCTGAAACCAAAGTGGGATAGACAGAGCGATACACACCACCAGTATCGCTCTGTAAACACGTGTGTTTTCTTGGTTGAACTCTTATCACCGCAGGACACGGCAAATGTTCAAATGTAGAACATCAAATGTAGCTTAAACGCCACGTTAGTCCCTGCTACCGTATCTCGCTGTTGGTGACTGTCCCCTTCCCAATTTGTTCAGGACCCTCTCGCAGACAGATCCATATTCTCCGGCAGTTTCTTTCAGTACCTGGAGGAGAGTAGGAAATGGAGGTGTCGCTATGTTTTTGTGTCGCACACCTACAGCGTCAGCCTCTACGAGAGCAAAGCGGTGAGTAAATGACTACGTTTAATTAAAAGGCTTCAGTCCGGCTCATTCAGATATACGGATATAGAGTAGCAACAAGAATAAACTCTACTCTATTGTTGATCTACTGTACTTTGCAGATTGGTGACTGATGTTGCTTAAGCAAAATGCTTTGGGTGAACGACTCGTTTGACGACTTGTTTTTACTGCGTGATTTGTAGGCACACGATCGGGGCCTGTACCCTAAACAGAGGATCAACTGTGCTGGATATAAGGCCTTGACATCCCTGGAGGAATACATGGAGCTGGTCAGTAGCAGCCTCCCAGGTAATGGTGAATGATGGATAGGCGGTGATACAGTACGAATGTTTTGAGAAAGGCAAGAAAGAGTTTGATTTAAATGTGAATCAAAGGTGGAGTCAGCGATTGTAAGCAAATGCAAATCTTTGTCAAATTCAGTGAAACTCTCATCACGGTCCACCAGCTGCCTAGCCTCGCGAGACCATCTTTATCTGGAGAGATTTGTAGATTTGAGAGTACCTGCCAAGTACCTACCATTCACAACAATTCCTCTGGCAAGTCAGGTTACTAGCTGCCTGTTCTGTGAAGAAAATAAGTTGGTGTTTCTACAGCCCTGGCTCCGTAAATGGGAAGACACAAATTGTGAAAACCTATGGCATTCAAAGGAGATGTGTTGTATTGATCTAGTTCAAATAACAATCTTTCCCTGACTCCACCTTTAAGGTCGTTTACATAATCAATAACAATACATTACGTACTGTACTATACAAGTATAGCCGAGCTGTGATCAGCTCAGTTATTATGTTACAGTGCGTTGTGTGTTCTGTGTGTAGGCATTAAGGCTAAAGTGAGCAGCACTCCGTTCATCAAGTGTGCCACCCAGTTCCCTCTCATCCTGTGGCACCCGTACGCTAGGCACCACTACTTCTGTGTGATGACGGAGAAGGAACAGGCCAAATGGCACGCAGTCTTACAGGACTGTGTCAGACACACCAATAATGGTATGGGGACCGCACGCACACGCACACGCAGACACACACACACACACAAACATATATGCACATACGCGTGAACACACACACACAGACACACGCACACACACACACACACACACACACACACGGACACACGCACACACACACACACACACACACACGGACACACGCACACACACACGCACGCAGACCCACACAACACACAGACACACACACACCCACACACAGACACACACACACGCAAACACACACACACGACCGCTCA
>JAODUE010039841.1:0-15000 GCA_027564755.1 Amblyopsis hoosieri
TGTGTGTGTGTGTGTGTGTGTGTGTGTGTGTGTGTGTGTGTATATATATATATATATATATATATATATATATATATATATGGTAAGTTATACAAGTATTCACCCCTCGTACAGTTGTCATAGATAGGGAACCTACCTACATAGACCAAAATAGTTTATTTCTGCTGTAAAGTCATTTTACCATGGGAGTCTATGGGGCTTGAATCCCTTTTGCCCACTTTGCCAAGTGGCCATTCGATGAACTGCAGCTTGTGGCACTTCTATGTTTATTAATGCCTCTTCATCGGAGGTGAACTATAAGCCTGGTCCTCACACACCTGAGGGAGTTGGCGGCCAGCTCCTTGAGGGTGCCCAGGCCGCTGCTCAGCCCCCCCAGGCCCACCAGCACTTGGTAGAAGTCGTAGGAAAGGCCGGGGTTCCCGAACATGGCAGGGTCGTCGGAGCTGACCACCAGGGGGTGCCCCTCAGCCAGCAGCACCGAGCCGGGGTGCTTCCTCAGGTCTGAGACCAGCTGGAGAACCTGAGAGGCAAAATGGTTTACATGGTCATGTAGAAGGGCCCTATAGCTGAAGTTTGCTTAGGGCCCCAGGGAGGTCGGGACCGGCACTGGATGCAATGGTAAATGTTACCACGGCAAACTAAGGCCAGTCGTAAGGTAATTGGTGATGAATCTGGAAACAGTGTCATTAATAAAATATAGTTTTGCTCAACAAGGGAGGACTGAGCACAGAATTCAACTGACGATATCGCTCACGTGTGATTTATGAAGCTATTATCTCCCCAAGCAAGTGTAATAATGATCACACGTTGATAAATGTGTCATTTCAATACCACGCCCTTAAATATGGTGGATTTAGAGGCCTCGCCCCTAGAGTTTACGACATGGAGAGTTGTAATACGTTCATAAAGAGGCACTTCTCTGACCGGCTCGGAGAAGAGGTGCGAAACAGCTACGCACCACCTTTGTCCTGGCCGGTTAATGGTAGCCTTAATATAGGCCTACTAGTGTATATAGACGATGTATCATAGCCTAAATAGCCCAGAAGGTTGGGGAGTTCATTTATTTGTCCATTTTAATGACATTTCAGATAAATCACAGATTTTAGGGTGTTCAGCCTTTAAAAGAAATAATGTGAACCTGAAAAGTGTATAAATATCATTTTTAATGTTGCACAATTAATTTTCTGTGTCAAACTATTAGGATACTACATATCAGGAGCAATGAATGTTGTGTGACTCCTTATAGCGGAGTCCCAGGTCAGGGCTGCGCTGACCATACGACTTTAGGGCTCTCTGGACATATAAGCTTTATTCTGTTTGCATCGGATGATCAAATAACACCCTGTTAATCTGTGCTATATGGGCAGAACCCCGCAGGCAAAAGCACCTTTCTCTGTCATGCACAGTATCGACATGCTACAGTTCCCTCTGCTGATAGACTGGCTTTACAAAATATACAATTTTATCATAATCTATAGCCTATATGTAACACATATAGGCACATTAACAGATACAGAGTTGATATTTAAATTAATATGTGGAGTCATTGGCTATACTTAAATGCCTGTCAAATAAGCCTGGTCTGACATAATATTTTCATTTTCGCCAAACATAGCTATTAACAGTTTAGCATTCATGATGTGCTCTATCGCCACCTGGTGGCGATTAAGGGGGTTCTGACCTGGTTGGAGATGGGACACAGCTCGATCGCCACCTGGTGGAGGCGGGCGAGCTCGCGGGCCAGCGGGTGCTGTGCCAGGGCGTAGCCGTGGCCGATGCGGCTGGTGTTGAACAGCAGAGCGTCTAGAATGTTCTGGACTGCTGCGGCGCCCTGCTTGTCTGCACACACACACACACACCGTCTACCCAGCTGTTTGTGTGACCTCTGACCCGTGTGACCCCTAGGGTGACCCACCTGTCTCTCCAGCGTGGAAGAAGAAGGGCAGGCCCAGGCCGGAGGGCGGAGCCAGCGCCTCCCTGAAGAACCACAGCGTTCTCCCCCTGTCCTCCCTGCCTACCTGCCACACAGTCACCATGGTTACCATGCCCCAACATATTTAGCCTAATAAATACTCAGTGGTCCCTCCTGATAAACATCCATTCATGTCTCTGTAAGTTAATTATTTTAGATTCCTTCCTTTTTTATGTGCGGTTGTGCATGTATCTGTTCTGTATGAAAAGTGATATGGTAAATGGACTGCATCTATATAGCGCCTTCACCCAAAGCACACACATTCATACACCGATGGTGACTGCTGCCATGCAATGTGCGACCAACCACCGGGAGCGGTGGGGGCTAGGCATCTACTGGGGTTCAGCGACGTCAGGTGTTGCCAGGTCAAAGGTCAAATTATTTACCAGATCAAAGCCTGCGACCACGTCTGGGAAATCCTTCTGCATCTGTGCGGCCTCCTCCACAGCTGCCCTGACCTGGGCCACGCCCAGAGCCCTGGAGCACAGGAAGTAAGCATGGAAGACAGGAAGTTAGCATGGAACACAGGAAGTTAGCATGGAAGACAGGCAACGTGTGTGCACATGTGTGTGGTTAGGTATATGTATGTGTGTGTGTCACCTGTGGGCACACACTATAATACGGCCCCCCAGGAAGTCTGGGTGGGTTAACTTAAACCTCTCTGTGACTTCCCGGAAGGTTTTCAGACTCCAGGTCCTGTCGTTTATGGTGCCGTTCAGCTCATATGTCTAGAACAGAGCAGAACACACTATCAGAACATATAGACAGAATATACAGTCAGAACACACACTCAGAACACATAGACAGAATATACAGTCAGAACACACACTGCTCAGGCTCAAATGTACTTTTGGAATTGTACAATTGCAGGTTCTATTCTACAAATCTCAAAGGTCTAAACAGTTATATATTTAGAGCCATTAAAAAGGTATAGTCAGCTATTGCAAGCTAATTGTCAGCTAAAACACCTGTAATGTAATGATACATCTACACAGCCCTGGCTTTGTACATGGGAACATGTAACATGTAGTATTTGCCACCGGTCGTGTCAACAAAGCCGTAGCACTACTCTTTGCTTTACAATGCATGTCTGTGTGAGGCAGCGCTGCGGAAGGCTGCGGAGCGATACTTTTTTGATTTGAGCTCAAAGAACAAGAATGACCATACCTGCCTTTAATAAGGTTTGTACCGCTTCATATACGTAAATCATCCAGGCATCTTAAAAAGGTCTGGAAGATTATAAAGTAGCCCATAAACCTATAAAAGCCTGAATAGAAGACACATCCTAGACAGGGCTGATGAGACTAGCCAAGACAACACGCACCCTGGACAGGCCGCTCCTCAGCTCCAGGTACATGATGTTGTCGTGGTACAGCTCCTCCAAGCCCCTGTGCAGGTAGTCCCTGAGCACCGGGGCGTGGGTCACCAGGCCGGCTGCGACCAGGAAGGCCCTCTCAAAGCTCTCCCACACTGCGTCCTGGCTGGGGTACGCCGCCTCGGGCTCCTCGGTGAACAGCGTCAGGCTGCGTATCAGGCTGAGAACACAAGTACACCGTCGCTGTCATTCCTGCTCTTGCTAGCATGACTGAGCACATTCACTTAGCTCCGCCTCCTCTTGCTAGCATGACTCAGCACATTCACTTAGCTCCGCCTCCTCTTGCTAGCATGACTCATGACACAACAACACCAGACATGCATATCCAAATGTGGGGCAGAGCTTCTGAGGGAGCACCCTATGGCATTGAAGGGGGCGGAGCTTCTGAGGGAGCACCCTATGGCATTGAAGCGGAGATATTTTTGTTTTGATCGAGCACAGTCTTATTCTGACTACAACTTTAAAGCTACATCTGATAACTTTACACACTGGTGACATCGTCTGGTGATGCAGCGCTACTGCACTCTGTTGTGATTGGACCTAAACCAGACCTAGACCATTTCAAGTGTGCTTTGGTTAAACATACGCACAGAGCGTTTTGTAAACTAGTTCCTGCAGATGGCGCTGTGGGCGCCAGGCGTCATCAAGAGCGCCGCTCACCCATCGTCAAAGCGTGCGACGTCATCCGCAGCAGCTCTGAGGGTGTCCAGCGACCGCCACAGGAAGCAGTCCCAGCGGGGGAGGGGCTGGCGCAGCGAGAACAGGAAGCGTACACCGCCGTCCCAGGTGAAGCAGGCGTAGCAATGGGGCCGGTAGGTGGCGTTCCTCACCAGCCACTCCGCGCTCGCCAGCGCCGAGCCGTGCACGTGGAGTGCACCCCCTGTCATCACGGAAACACAGGAGCGAGGACAAAATGTGTTATTTTAAATAGTTTTTTACTTTTTTTTTCTTTTTTTTTTTTAAAGGTACACCAAGAAATACTTCCCTTAGCCTCAGCACTACGTCACATAAGCAACTTGTGTCCGATACACTAGTCTCGCAGAGCCAGCCTTTAGTCTGGGACCCAGCGCTGGCTATGGCACGCACAACCAACTACGTACTCGATGACAAAGTCCAACAATAAACTTATAGAGAAGAATTTGTTGAAAAACATACCAACTCCACTCTGGCTGTTGTACGTCTGGCAGAGCCAGCCTTTAGTTACTGTACCTAAAGTCTGGGACACAGAGCTTGCTAACTGTGTCAAGATCCGCCTACTTGACAGGAAAGGTATTTTGATTGACATGCAAAACAACCAACTACGTAGCTCAATGACAAAGTCTGATGTTAAATATATACAGAGGAAGAAACTTACCAACATGACTTTGGCTGTTCACAGACATTGTTCTGTTAGATATGTAGGGTATATAGATAAGAAAAAAAAACTTGACTGCACTTACAGCATCGCACCAGAATTTCAGCTAAAGACTTTGTGAGTGACAATGCTAACAGCCAATGAAAATCTACTTCTCAATTTCGGAAAGCGCTTAAGCTTAGTGAGCTCACAGGGGTGTGTATGTATGTATCTATCTATCTCTGTATAAGACGTTCAGCACAGAGTTGCTTATGTGACGTAGCTCTAATCAACACAAGAGGCTGAAACTAGGATCTGTTTATCAGTTAGATAAGTATGCTTCAGTTACTGCTTAAAATTAACGTAACAACTGAAACTTGCAAAAGCTCTATAGGGTTGCACTGGAAATACATACACAGACAGAGTAACAATGATCACAGCCAATGAAAATTGACTTCCTCACTTCCGTACTGTATCAGATGTTCAGCACAGGAAGCCTATGTGACGTTGTGCTAATGGACAGACGAGGCCGAGACTACATTACATAGACACCTGTAAGCATGACAAGACCATCAGGAAGAGATTTTCATTGGTTCTTAACATTGTCATTCATACGTGCAGTGCTTTAAGAAATAATGTCAGTATAAATCCAATTTGGTCATTGAGTTATATAGTTGGTTGTCATGCATGTCAATCTAAATATCTCTCCTCAAGAAGGCGGGTCCTGATGCAGTTAGGCAGCGCTGTCAGCTTGGAAGAGCTTCTCACACTTCATGCAGACCAGAATTACTCATCGTTCCATGCAAGTCAATGGGGAGGTGCTGTTGGCCACTATTTATCTCTGGGGGCGTTAATGGGTGTTTTGAGTCGGCTCTATAACATTAATTCCCCAGTATCTATTGGCGCATTTCCACTGCTGGGACCAGCTCAACTCAATTTGGCTCTACTCGCGTTATGATCAATCTGAGTCAGTATTTCTCCAGCAAACTGTTTTGGGTCAACTGACTTTGTTTCAGGCCATGCATGGTAGATGTATCTGTCCGTCTGCCTACGTCTGACTACACGCCCACTTATGAGACCAGAAGCTTTCCATGTTTCCGCAAATGCTCAATCTTGTGATTATTCTAATGTCCTTGGCATCGTGTCAAACCCAGACTTCATGCCAAGTAATGGCTGGCTCTGTGAGACTATATTTCCAGGGAAGCTCAGTATTTCTAAGTGTACCTTTACATTTACCAAACTAATAAATTAACCACCTTTAGGCATTTTCTGCAGCAGCTTGAAGATGGCGCTGTTTTGGATGAGCGGCTTGGCCCTGAAGAAGTGCATTGCTGGGGGAAACTGTACGGCTGCCATCTCCTTCTCCTTCAGCCGGCGGAGGTGAGCGTCCAGCCGCTTCTCCGCAGCCGTGAGTGCCACACTGCCCCCTACCTGCCTGGAGGCCTCCTGCTGGATCAGCCTGTCCCTCTGAACCGGGTCTGGTATCCCATAATTCAGCCCTGCGAGCCACAGGACCAGCCCACAGCATGCCAACACAACCTGGCAGCTGCCTCCAGACACTGGCCGCATCATGTGCTTAGGTTCCACTGGAGGGCGATGTCTGACAGTCCTGCTTCAACACATCACACAATAACTAGTTAGGTCATCTCCCGACTAGTTCATTACTTGAGGAGAGCAGATGAGGTGACGTCTAGAACCGGAGATGATCTATCGGCACCTACCGCCTCCCACTCCTCGCTCAAGTGAATGGCTTCTGCAGAGATTGACTGCAGCCTGCTTATAAGAATCAGGTGTGTTGGAGCAGGAGACATCTACAACATGCAGAGCAGTGGTACTCCATGTCCAGGATTGGGAAGCACATATTTAAATTAACTATTTATTGACTAACTGACCACATCCTGAACACAGACTGAATAACATCAATGGGCCGCTTTCACAGACATGGATCAAGCCTAGTCCTAGATTAAGAAAATTTTTCCAATGGAGATCTGAATGTTTCTTTTAGTCTTAGACTAATGAATGGCTTCTGCAGACATTGATAGTGACCCATTCATTAGAATCAGGTGTGTTGGAGCAGGGAGACATCTACAACATGCGGGCAGCGGCCCTCCTAACTTGACACACCACATGTAAGCTGGTGAGGTCAGGATGGTCTCGAGGCTACGGTACTCCAGGACCAGGGTTGTGAAACGCTGATTTACTACTATTTATTGACTAACTGACCACAACCTGAACACAGACTAAATAACAAATCAACGTCATCCATCTGGAATTATAGTGCTAGCAAACAGATTCTTAATACATTAAACACACAAACTAAAATCTCAGTAACTATGACAATCTTCCAGTGACTCACGTGGGTTTCTGAACAAATCTTTAAAGAAAGCAAAATCCTGTAATCATGCCTAATTATAATAAGCATAATAATACATATTTGAGGAAGCTAAGAAAGCAGGTGAGGCTCCACAAGACACCTGTAAACACACCAGATGTCTGCTCCGTGTCGCTCAGCTCCTCCAGCAGATGTTTCTCCTCCGTGTGCCTCTGGAGAGTGTCAGCAGTCCTCCAGGCAGCAGATAATGGAGCCTTGTGCACCAGCCGCCATGTGACAGGCCAGCAGCACACAATATACACACTCACATGCACAGGCTTTGAAAAGTGACAGCTCAGCAGATTTAATATGGTTTAGAAATTATGTTTTGTGTTTTCCCCATGTATTTCATGCCATTTAAATTTTTTTTATAAATATATATAAATATAAACATTTAAATCGCCATTTGTGGTTAGAAATCGCAATACAAAATAAATGTGACGATCGGATGATTAAGGTGAAATAACGGTTATATAGTTTCCTACAATACAACACAGGAAATGGGTGTGAAAATAAAGACCGGCTTTAATCATCGTAGGAATGGAATAGATTCTTTAAGTAACATTATTTATACTTTATTATTTTGTACATTTCCACAACACAACACACAAAACATGAAGACAAAACCAGATTAAAACAGCGAACATAAGCAACCACTCATACATAAGTTACGTTTGGTTTTCTCCATACACATAGAGTACATTACGGCCAGGCTTGTGTCAGTCCATGTAACTCGATGCAAACTCTCTTCCAGGGGGTTGTGAGATGGACATTGAATCTAGACACTATAAAATACTGTACTTGTGTGTATTTACGGATTTGATGCTCTGCACATCATAAGAGTCGTTGCATGAAGAAAAGAACTGATCACATGATGTCTGAGACCCACTGGCATCAAGACGACTCCATCAGGTTGGTGTAAACAAAACAGACCATCAGGTTGCCAAGATGACGAGGCTATAAAAAACAAGCCGCCCTCAAGCCAGAGAGCGATGAACAGCTCAGCCGAATTAGCCGACCCGACATTAACGATGTGAATTACACGGTCAACCTGCACACACACACATTAATGACTCATCCTACTGTATCTTACACACACACAATCACATGCCAAGACATCAAACATCCAGCCAATCACATCGTCCCCGACTGTGTGAGGTCGTCTTTCCACTTTAGAGCCCGACCGGAGCAGCAATTCATTTGACAGACACAGAACAAGATATTTCACACAGCCAAATAAAAAAGGAAGAAAATACACAGGAGTCTCGTGCAGCCAACTTAGTCCATGAACTTGCGGTTGGGGTTGCCACCGAACAGAGCCACCCTGACCTCTGGCATCATCTGGGAACAGAGAGGCTCATGGGTAACCAATGCATGACACGTTCCACTATTATGTGGAATAAGAAGACTTTGTGTGAGGCGTCATGTAAACAACACACTGTATAGGATAGTCCTTATCCTGCAGATTTATGCATTATCATATTAATATGGCATTTCACATTGATCTGAGTGGCTGCTCGCAAACGTGCGTGCATGGGTGTATGCGTACCTGCTGAGACATCAAGTCCAGTCTGCTCTCCAGGGTGTTGGACACCTTGATCTTGCCGTCAGAGTTGTACATCTCAATGCCTCCAGAACTACACACACACACACACACACACACACACACACACACACACACACACACACACACGGGAAGGGGGGGAGGGGTATTTCCTGGGTTAGATGAGGTCGGTAATGTGGGACTGGGCAGTTATAGAGCTATAGAGCACCGTGCTGTAGATGCACAAAGCCACCAGCAGGGGGAGACAACACCCAACAACATCGTGCTGAACGAGAGCGGATTTACATGTCCTGGGACAGGAAGTTGTTCTGGTCGATGCAGGCGTCCACGTTGGTCTGCACCGCTGCCTTGTAGACGGGGATGGTCCTCTGGACGGCAGCCTAGACGACACACCTCACAGTTAGCCCACAGCTAGCCCACACACTACCTTCAGTTACCCAGGAGATCACTGGCCGGCTTGTGACTCACCTGGACCAGCTGGTAGTCTTGCTTACGGCAGCGAATGGTCACCTTGGTCTCCAGCAGCTGGTAGAACCCCTGAGGTGAGACAAGGCAAAGGTCAACTACATGTATAGCGGTGCTCCTTATAGAAGGTGCTCCACACAATATTTTAGGAGCAGACAAATATTGTCTTATGTGAAGATACAGTATAGGGGACATATGAGCAGAGAATGACATCACACTGAGTTGGAATAAGATATTGTTTTCATATCTGGGATGGCTGACGTGTGTGTGCGTGTGCACGCGTGGCCCAGGAAGCCTTTGTTTTGGTCTGAGATGCTGGTGCGATTAGTGTGACACCTAGTGGCAGAAAGGCATACAATGTATTCTAATCCTTCACACTTAGATTTAATATCGTCAGTAAAATGAACAGGGAGGGGCGACGGGACATGAACCCACATAGGGAGTAAGGCTGTGCAATAAATAAGAGTTTGATCGCTATTTCCATTTCGGCCCCTAGCAATCACAAACGCAAAGTATCTTGTGGGAAAGAAATCGGAATAGTTGGACCCTGACGCTTTGGATTGTTCAACCGAAAACAGCCCAACAACTTGTGCCATCGCTTCTTTCCGTCTACAACAATGCTAAGCCAAGGTATGTAGCTTGGCGCATCATAGACTTTGATCTTGCACTATTTCATATGCTTTTAATTAATTTGTAATTTCCAGCTGACATTTATATCAAACATATGTCGAATGTGATTGCATACCTAGTCAGAACACCAGTGCAAATTATGTTAATGCCCCAGAACCACACTATTTTGGAAGCTCTCGGCCACGCACTTGACCACACAAAACAAAAACAAAAATATGGCGATAATACCACACTTTTGAACCAACCTAAATCTCCGCATGGAAAATTATTTTACTGCGACAGTCCTACTTATTACTCGTTGCGGGGGCAGCAGCTCAAGCAGGGGACCCCAAACCTCCCTTTCTCGAGCCACATTAACCAGCTCTGACTGGGGGATCCCGAGGCGTTCCCAGCCCAGTGTGGCGATATAATCGTTCCACCTGGTCCTGGGTATTCTCCAAGGCCTCCTCCCAGCTGAACAACATAATCGAGAAAAGATTCTGGCTGCTGCCGCTGTGCACGCCCACAACAGACCAGGAGCTTTCCGTTTTTGCCTCCATTTAAATGCATTACAACCATAGAACTATATGATTACAACTAGCAAATCTTTGCTCCGAGTTTACGTGTACTCCGGGGTTAAGGGAAGGCTCACCTGCAGTATCAGGCCGTCCATCAGCGCCGGGTAGCGGGCGGGGTCCTTGGCCACGTTGGCGAGCCGCTGGCGGGCCTCGCCCAGCATCTCCTGTGGCGAGACAGGGGTGTGATGTCATCACAGGCGCACATCACCATCATGTTAGTATTAGCGTTACCGTTATAGTCAGCATTAGCGTTAGCATTAGTATTATAATTAGCGTTAGCGCTAAAGTAACGATTTAGTTAGCATTAGTATTATAATTAGCGTTAGCATTAGTTTTAGCGTTAGTATTAGTATTATAATTAGCTTTAGCATTAGCGCTATAGTTAGCGTTATAATTAGCAATTAGCTAGGTCAGATACTAACCGAGATCATGTCGTCACGGGCCTTCAGCACCTTCAGGCGAGCCTGGTTCATCAGGTTAGACATCTGTCTGCAAGGAGAAACAGAGCAATATTTTAACTTAAATTTTACCAAGCCCCGCCTACATATATGATATACAGACAATCAGGCTGTCCCTGGGAGCCTACCCAACCTAGGTTAGCGAGCTAATGTACAGGTACTGTTAACTATAGTGTATTAGCACCCTCTGGTGGCCACAACTGGAGAAGTGCAGGTTTCGGGATCTGTCCAGCTATGCAAGTCTTGCTCATTCTGCTGGAAACTTATGAAGGTTCAAAACATCGGAGCACCTTGGACAGTGAATTTGTAGTTGTAGAAAATAGGCACACAGGTGTTCCGTTAATTGTTAAGTCACAGAGATGACTACTTTAGAAGTTGCAAACTCCTACAAGAACAACACAACAGTTCCACATTCTCCATTACAGGTGCACAGATCTTAATCTACAAATCACAAATTCAGAAACTCATATGCTCACATTTTTTCTACATATTAACCAGTTACAAATGGTGCAAGACACATCACACACCCGGATCATTTCCTTTAACTTGTAGACATGATTTCTCTTCCACCAACAACACTTATACCTTCTCAGTTCTCTATTACAGGTGCACTCACAATGCTCCCATGTTTGCTGCGGTTACTGTGGTAACTATGGTGCAAAACACATTCACACATCTGTATCAAAAATGTGAAGTTTTAAAGTAGTTTTTCTACATTTCACAGGGAAACATGTCACAATCTGATCCTCAATTAAGTCTAAATTGAGGATTAGGAGCCTGTTTGGAACAATATGACAAGACGAGTCTCTCACGCACACACACACACAAGCACGCACGCACGCACGCACACACACACACACACACACAAGCACGCACACACACACACAAGCACACAGTCAGTGTGACTCACATCTTCTTCTGCTGTTCTATCTGCTTCTCCTTCTTCTCGTAGTACTCCATGATCTTCAGCCTCTGGGTCTGGACCAGGCGACCCTTCTCTATGTTGAACTCCTCCTCTGCCTGTAGGGGGCGACATCCGCCACACATCCAACACCTTTTAAGACCATTTATTTATATTTCAGATACATTTATACTCCTCTGCCTGTAGGGGGCGACATCCGCCACACATCCAACATATTTCAGATACATTTATACTCCTCTGCCTGTAGGGGGAGACATCCGCCACACATCTAAAACCATTTTATGACCATTTAAATTGCAGATACATTTAAAGTTTCACTCTATTGTCCAACAACGCAAGACATCTGGCTCAGGCTGTCTCCTGTGTCTCCATAACATCATTCCACATTATTAAAAAAAATAAAAATATAAAAAATAAAAACAACGGTATGACAGCTACAGGACCAAAAATAATTAACTGTATATGAAGTCAAAACATACTGAGTTATACTGTTTCTATGTGAAAACACAGAGTTAATGTTGAATAAATAAATGATATATGCTCAAAGTATGCTACAGCCCTCTAGGATACATAGGAGTACCATACCTATTACCTCTGCCTCTGTTTAAATGTTTAATTGAATAGGAATACAAGTGTTCCTGCATGGATGAATGCAGGATGTAGCCAGGGGTCCGTCCGTCCCCACCCGAGAATCAAACCTCGCTCTCTCGCGTAGAGACACTCTACACAGTATGCTAGAACCAAGGAGCCCTGGCCTACGTCACCAGAGAGTCCTTTAAGGACCAGTGAGGATAACGTAGCATACCCACTGGCCACCGTAACTCTTACACGGTGGTGTCTAGGTGTGACGCAGGCACAGCAGTCAGTATGGGCAGAACTAATGAGTATAGAGCCCCCCACTGGCTGCTGATCTCACACCAGACAGTTTGGAAAGGAGCACTGAATGCTGACTGATAATAAATTTAAAAAAAACTACAGGAAGCTGTTTTGACAATATATTAGTCTGTGTGTGTGTGTGTGTGTGTGTGTGTGTGTGTGTGTGTGTGTGTGTGTACCTTAGCATCAATCTCTTCTGCCTTTTCATTGGCCTCCTGCTCAATGAACGCCATCATGTGCTTGATCTGTACAGGAGAAGGCAGAGAAACATCACAGCTATCCCTATGTACATGACATAAGTCCCCATAGCGACCTGACCACCTCTATGATGTGGACTTGGTTCCTACAGGGTTTCTCTAGCTGATACAACATCATATTTTCACGCGTTTGTTGGTCAAATGTAACGTGAATAATCTTGAGTTCCTCTTTATGACTATGAAGAGGCACGAGTCTATCATGTGACCTTGCTGTCTACAGACCAGACACCAGACAGGACTGTCGGACCAAGGAAGAAAGTCTAACGTCAACAAACAAAATCCGTCAGTTATTATTTATTAGAGCGTCTACGGTGGCTTTCTCTATGCCCTTGACTAATTTCCATGAACGAATTTCATATTTCACCAAAGCAACTGACCAACACCATAAAAGTCAGAATATTCAGACGCCGATTGAATGACGGATGAGTATGTTCGATTATAAAGAGTAGCTATAATAATAATAATAATAATAATAATAATAATATAATAGCCTATAACATAACATTACCTGTTTCTGTACATCTGCATCGCTGAGTGCCATGGTCGCAGCAGGCCTGTCAAGAAATATGAATAAACAAATGGCTGTTTTTAGACGGTAAACACGTTATAGATGCGCAGACATGCGAATTATGTCAATCAATGTCGTTTGCTGGTATATTTACCTAGTAATTGTCAATAGACAAGTATGAATTAATCTCCGCAGTCGTGACTCGTAAAGATGTCTACGCAAGATCAGCTGATGCTCGCTGTCACGTGATGTTTACTTCCGGACAGGATGCCAATCAGGTACGAGAACGAGGAGCTGACGATTAGCAGCAAACCCTTATTTGAGTTTAAATACTAATAGAACAGAAGCAGGTGGGTGATGAACACTTCATTTACTCCATCAATGAAGTAATACAATGAACTACATTTTAAAGTTAATGGTGTATTCTTGCCAGCCATTATAATAGGATATTATACATCAAGTGACTCAACTACAGTCATGCAGTAACACATCCTGCCAGTAGAGTGAAGTATAACTTCGGAGGGGTATCATACATTAGACAAAATGTGTTCTCTCCATTTCGTATTAAGAGTACATGACCTACTAACGACTATCGGTCTGTTGTTTTGACAGACGATCTAAATACAGACGATCTCCCAGATGACCTCTGAACAAATGAGAGAGTGACGTCTAAATATTTACAGTATAATCTGGGGTCTTTGCTCTTCCCTGTGCGTTGTGTCAAATTACTGTGTACATATAACAACCATTAGCTACGTATTCACATTGCCAGGGTGAATATACAATAGGCCTGTAGGCCTGTTACAACATGCGCGATATTATCTCACATTTTCACTGTGAATGAAGACACAAACCTCTGTCGCTAATTTGGAGAGTATGTTGACCAGAGAGAGAGAGAGAGAGAGATGGAGGGAAAGAGAGAGAGAGAGAGAGAGAGAGAGGGAGAGGGAGAGAGGGACAGGGAGAAGCAGCTGGTATTGCTATGCAGGTAACAGTGCCTATGCCTCGTCTGCGAACGTGTCTTGTGTCTGAACGCCACAGAGAGCGCAGCAGCTGCCGCCTAGAACCGTTCCACAGGAAATAGACATTTGCTGCTCAGACCTCCAGACTCTGTCAAGACTATACATGGGTGTTGCTAATGAACTCAGGGTCACCTGCATCACCTCAGTGTAAACATACTTGGTGTGGCCTGCATCTCTCTGTTTACCTTCTGAAGGTGAAACACGTCCTGACGGTTGCTGTTGCTATTATTGCCTGTCAATGAAAAGTCCCATTACCCAGGAAAGCCGGTCTCTAAGAGCACAGCAGAGATGGTTTGTTTTCAATTAAAGTTGAAGGGTCTAACATGCTGCAGTGGCTAACTCCTCCTCACCAAGTGTGGAGGTGTCCCTGAGCAAGACACCCAACCTTAACTGCCCCTCTGGTGGTCAGGTGTTGCATTGCATGGCTGACACCACCGTCGGTGTGTGAGTGTGTGTGTGAATGGGTGAATGTGAGGCTATAGCCCACTGTACAGCGCTTTGAGTGGCTGGAAAAGCACTGTATAAATGCAGCCTATTCACATTTACCATCTTTAATGTTGCTGAGGGCTTTACAGCCAGCTGACTTTAACCAATGTTCTAACTACTAAAGTAGTAAAACAATATGACAAGTATTTCGGCAGTTATAGGTCTTTCATTCATAGTTTTGGAGACTAGCAGTCTTGTTTGGTT
>JAODUE010039872.1:0-19739 GCA_027564755.1 Amblyopsis hoosieri
ACGACTACGCCTCGATATCCTGTCCATGAAAATCACAAACAGGATTGGTGACAAAGCGCAGCCCTGGCGGAGACCAAGCCCCACCTGAAACGAGTCCGATTTACTGCCGAGAATCCGTACACAGCTCTCGCTTTGGACATAAAAAGTCAAACTATAGCAAGAGCAAAATATGTTTCCCCATCTACTCCATTCAGAATACAATGATAACAAATGTAGGTACATTATACATTTAATTTGTTTATTACATACAGTAGGGTCGTTTTTTATACTCTAAACAAAACTGTATTTACAAAAGCAACTTAACTGTGCTATGGCTAAACAAATGCTAATGTGTAAGCATTACAGCATATAGCGTATGTGAAAATTACTGTACTATATATGTACTATATATTTACAAGAGTAAATTAAACATTGTTTACTAATGTATCCCAACCAAACTCATCAATAAACTGCAATTAGTACAGAACTCTGCTGCCAGAATCTTCACGAACACAAAGTCAATGGATCACATCACTCCTATTCGGATTCAGCTACATTGGCTTTCTGTAAAGTTCCGCATAAACTTCAAGATTATCCTTCTTACATACAAGGCCCTCCACAATCTGGCTCCCTCCTACCTCTCTGACCTTCTCCTGCCATATACTCCCTCCCAATCTCTTCGCTCCTCCTCTACAGGACTTCTCGTCACCCCCCAATTCCATCTTTCCACCATGGGGGCTCGGGCCTTCAGCTGCTCTGCCCCCAGACTCTGGAACGCACTTCCACTGCACATTCCACATGCCACCACGGTCACCTCGTTGACTAAACTCCTCAAAACCCACTTTGCCTATGACGTTTGACCCTTTGTTCCCCTCTCACTGTTTTATTTTATTTTGTTTATTTTTTATATATTTCTCAGATCAAATGTTTATTACTATAATATGTATATTTCAGCCACTTGACTGTTTCATTTAAATTGGTTTATTTTGTATATATTTCTCAGATCAAATGTGTATTACTATGCATATTTCAGCCACCTGACTGTTTAATTAAATTTAGTTTATTTTGTATATATTTCTTAGATCAAACTTATTACTATAGTATACGTATTTCAGCCAACTGTTTGATATCTTTGTATTTGCAATGCAAGATGTCCTTGAGTGTTTAGAAAGGCGTCTCAAATAAAATGTATAATCATTATTATTGTTATTAACGTATTATTAACTGTGCCAGATGTTTATCCTTTTAAGATTAAGTGGTGTTTGTGGTCAGGTTTTCAATAAAGGTCTGTGTCCCTTTCACTGTGATGTTTGCTACAGTATTTTCTATATTGACAGTATATCTACTATATGTTCTGTGCTTGTAACTGTGATATTTGCCGTGCTTGCATTTTTCCCTTCTCTAGTACACAATACATTGCACTGTAGCTGGTTCAATCTAAATTCCTTCTTGACACTATACTATATACATACTGTATATAAATATATAAGGTGTCAAGCTGCACAAAGAGAGATTTGGGGGAGTACGTAGGTGTTATAACCTCATCTGCCACTGAGAAGGTACCTTCTCAGTCCTGTACCTTCTCAGTGGATGCTCCCCAAAGCTCAGCCTGAGTGCTATCACGCCTGCTTTCCTCTGGAAGGTCACAATGTGCCGTCACTTCCAGGTCATCTGTCAATCAACAGTCTCTCTCTCTCTCGTTTCCACTCACTGGTCTCTCAACAGACATGTTCAAGCAGTAATTTCACAAGTGCCTCCATCGGGTTAGAATTGGAGACAAATTCGCTGTTAACCCTCTTGAAATTGGTTGAGTGGGTCACGTGACCTCCTTCGATTGATTGGGACTTCTTTAAGCTGTAATTCCACGTTAATGGAGCGATAGCGACCCCATCACACTCATTATAACAAGTGGATTTAGCTGTTGAGCCCTTAATGGAAAACAGAGACTTTGTATTTCCAGAGAGAAGTTTGAACTCAAGCAGGGGTCGTTGCCAGGATGTGATCACCCAGGAAGAGAGGGGGAAGGGCAGGGGTTCCAGGAGAGGGGTCGTGTTGGGAGTTAAGGTGGGAGAGGATAGGGTTCTCCAAGGTCCTGTCACCACAGAGGTCAGGGCGACGGGCCTGCAGTCATTTAGACCTGTGATTCTCGTGTTATCTGGGGACTGGGGCGATGGAGGAGGATTTAAAGCAGCTCTTGTGGGGTGTTGAAAATGTCGGAACACCGGGGACAGATGGTCTGCACTGAGCTTCTCAGTAGAGAAGCTGAGACAGAATCATGTCCTTCTGCTTTCTAGGGCTTGTGTCTGCAGAATCATCTGTTTACGTCTCTCTCTAGGACAGAGAGAGACATCGTGGCGGGGGGTTGGCTGGGCTGGGTGAAGGTTGAATGGCTATGGTGATGGATGTGATGGGTGTGGATACAGTACAGTAGGCAGGGGAAGGAGGTGAAGCTGAAACTGATTTCAGTTTAAATTTACCGTGGAGTTGTGACAACAATTCATCTGGCATGTCAGGTTAATGGGAGTCCTCCCCCACAATACTTTGAGAGTCTAACTCTTAATTTCCTGCATTTTGGTCAAATGTTATGCACTAATTTGTGCCTTTTCTGCATGGGGGAAGATAATACATGACCAAATACATAATAATTGATATGCTATAGTCACAGTTCAAAGGCGCTGTTACATAGACTTAACATTAGGCTTTTATAAAGTGAATTCCAAATATGCTGTTTGTTTATCACAAATCTAGCTAAGACATGAATATTTGTACATTCCCCCATAAACAATACCTATAGTCTTCGTTACGCAAGGCACAAAAATAGTGTGGCTGACTGTTTCATTATAGTATTGATTCGAGTGGAACGACCGGACAAAACCGGCAATTTTTGTGGTCATACTTTTTGTAAAATTTTAAAATATAATATTTGATGTACTAATAGTGCTGTTATTCCCTTAAAAAAGATATGTGCCAAAACAATGAACCAGGGCATGACTCACAGTTTGACAGCCACCCATCCAGCATATCTTCTCTCATCTCTCTCACTCAGGCCTTTGTTTTATAGTCGATGTCACAACTAGCAAGAAAGCCCCATCTCCCAGTTAGACCTTCAACACACCTCCACCACTCATTTTTCCCGCCTCCCCCCCTACCTAGCCCTACTCTCTCTCCAAGGTCTTGACAAGGTAAAGGTCATCAGTCTTGAATCAAGCCCAGCTAATTAGTGCTGGCCATGTCCCACTGTGCCAGCCATCTTCTCTCTCAGCAGGAGAAATGAGCTAGCGGCCATACAATCATACTCAAATTTGTCTGGGATAACGGCATCCACACAAGCTAACACACACATACTTGCATGCATGCAAGCACACATACAGACACGATTCAACTTCACTTTTAATTGGTTTCCAGTAATACGTTTGTTGCATTCTGCTAGTCAACCCCGTCCAAATCCACAATGACCCATATGTTGACTCAACATAAGTTACTTTTGTCTTTGCCAAACACATTTTTTGCTCAAATACTTGTTCCTTTGCTTGCATTCAATGGGAACGGTAGCACATTATTATTAAATGAAATAAATAAATCATACCCCTCTTTTTTAGTCTTTTTTGAGTCGCAGAACATTTTTGCTATTATGTTGATTTTCAAAGTTCACTACCAGAAACACAGTTTTATATAATATCGACAATTAGCTAATGCTCTTATTGACAAAAGGAAGTTTGTGTCCTTAAGCAGAACAATAGCTATTAGCACATACATTTGGTTATCATTTTCAAATTAATCATTAGTATAAACAGTAGTGTAAATTACAACAAAAAAAAGTAATTAAAATGTTTTTCATGGTATAATAACTATTGATTTAATTAATATAGATTAAAAATATAGATTAAATAATATGAATATTAAATTAATATAGATTAAAAAAATATTAATCTATATAATAACTTGGAAATGTTTAGTAAAATGTCTGGAATTTGGATTTAGCCCGTGCAAGTAAAGAGAATGAATGCCAGAAGAGGGGGGGGGAGAATAAGAAACAAGGAATGCAGGAGTTTGAGTTTGAAAAGGAATTAACAAAAGGACAAACAAATGAATGAACAAATAAAAGATTGAAAGAAAGCTGTCGATCATTTGCAAGGGAGCGTGGGAGAACATTACCAAGGTCTTCATCTGAAAAGACACTACAGGATGTACTTTCAACCAAAAGTCAGCCTGCGTGGGTGAGTATGGCACACAGGCTGTGCGTGCGTGCGTGCGTGCGTGTGTGGGTTTAGGTTAATGAAGCCCCCAGACTTTAGGGAGTAAAGAGCTAGTAAACAGTGGCTAATTAGATAGCTTGGTAATAAATCAATACATTTAAATGCTGTCTTCCCCAGTGCCAAATAAATACCAAATGGAACCATGAGTGAACCACCATTAGAAATACAGTAGACCACAGCAACATCAACAAAGACTTTCCTGAGAAACAGAGCAAACCGTATATGCTTGAGGCCACAATTTGCATTATGCTCAGCAGAAATAAAATGGAAGTCATCGCAGCTATATTCAACACTGTCCTGTCCCATTGGTCCTCATCAGCAACATCACTAGAGATTAATGATAGGGGGGGCTAAGCCCTAATAGTGGGGTCTGGGGGCATGCTCCCCCAGGGAAAAAACTTATTTTGAGCAGTATCAAGTATTGACTGTTGATCTATCAAAATATGTTTTTGGTCAAGTTTGTGTTAGACACTGATCTAATATTCCCATCCCAATGTAATATTCCCATCCATCCAACACAAACAAAAGGCACAACAATGGCTTTACAATGTGGAAAAAATATAGTGGCGAGTGATATCGGAGTGACATCGGATTCAATACATTCGGAATAAAAATCGTTCAATGTGGAACTTTCTGTTATGGTATCCTATCAATATCGCAATTGCTGTACGGCCTCCTAAGATATGTTCGGTGACGTCCCTGGTTCTCCTGATATCCATACTGATTTTTCTAACATGAAATGTGATTATTATTTACCATGTACACACCTGTGCAACCTGTGATTGTAAATAACGTGATCAGCATTCAAGAAACTGCATCTTATAACATGTAAATGAGGCAAGGTTTTGGCAAAGTATACTATTGGCAAGGATCATGTTGTGTAGCTCACAACACGCAACACACAGCATGTTCCCAATCAGTGCACCACACTGCCACAAAACACCAACTCCAAAGACAAACATGAGATATTTGAACCTGGAGGAACAGAAGGACTTATAGAACAACAGAGAAAAGGATATTGGGCTTTTCCGTTTAGCTCAGCCCTATAAATGAAGGGGGATTGAGCTGGGAATTGATTCTACTGGAGAACATTTATTCCATGACCCTATACCTTGCTCTACCTCCATTTAGCTACTGTGAGGTAAAGTGAACTTTTGCAACATCAGCAGGCGCTCCCTTTATATTCTCTATATCTCTCATTCTCGTTATCTCATTCAGTCTCATGAGTTAAGCTGAATTGGCATGGATCCATTCACTAGAGAAGGTAGGGGAATTCATGTTTCGCCAACTTTGACATTTACACTGTTCTCTGACACACATAAAGATGGAGAATTCCATATACCTCTCCTTGAGAATTTTCAGTCTCATGTCAAGCCAAAACAGATCAATAATGAAACTAATTGGAAAACAAGCCAAAACACACACACACACACACACACACACACACACACAGAGTTTATTTAAAAGTATGGTGTCTAGGAGGTCTGTCGATAGTGAGAACAAGAAAAGCACAACCACAACAAACAAACATCACATGGGCGGGTCCTGAGTTCGATCTTTGACACGCCCAGCATGTAAACATCCTTGAACGATATGTCTAACCCCTATCTACTTCCTAAACTGCACCTGCAGCTCAGAGCCTGACTCCACCCACTACAACTTTGAAGAATGTTTTAAGAAGCTGAGTGAGGGGAGGGGAGGGGCTGAGAGGGGAACCCGCAATAACATTAACGTTAACATTTGAATTTGATGACGTATGAGAGTACTAAGTATACCGCTGAAAACCAGTCAGGTCCTAAGGTGATTTTTAACAGATATGACGGTTTGTTTTCAGCATATAAAATGCAGATTTTTATAAAAACTGGAATTTTGTTAATATTAACACAAGCACTGACGTGTCTCATCACAGATCAATCCTATTACTTAGTTGACAGCTCAAAAAACTGTAAATACTTACAATTATATCTGCTAAATTAACAAATTGTATTTGTGACAATGTGACAGTTGTTACACAAACTGCCAACAAATCAAAACAAATATATGAATGCTGTAGTACAGATGTTCTAGAAAGCATTGCGTGTTCTGTGATCAGTGTAAAAGCGTAACCTGAAAAGTGACACACTGAAAAGACAACTGGTTAGCAGTGTATTGTCACCCTGAGGTTATAAACTAATGAAGCTCACTTACACTCACAAGCGTGGAGGAGCAGCAAGGGAAGCACATTCATCTGCTGTATTACAATGACACTGTGGAGCAGTGATGAGAAGGACATGGAACAGAGCAAATCAAAAATAAATAAACCAATGAATAAATGAATCACACACACACACACACACACACACACACAAATGAACCATACACAAACTAACACTTTGTTTTGATTTTTTTCTCTCTCAAATTCTGATCTGTCGCAATTGAAGCACAGCTTAGCATTGGTAAAATATGAGCAGAATGATCCATTGACAGTGGATGAACAGCATGTTTTTATAAATCTCAGAGAACCTTAAGCAATACCTTGTTTAAATTGTGTGAGTTGATAAAATCTCTGAGGTTGGATGTCTCACCTAAACTTTGAGTGGATAGCTTGTTTTATACTCTTGATGGTCTTGAGACTAAAGTCAAGTTCTGAGTTTTATGGGGCCTATCTTACAACCTGCGCAATGCGGCGAAAAGCGGGAACACAAGTGTCTTTGCTAGTTTCTAGGGATGGACCCGATACGATACTGAGATCGGAAATCTGTCCGATACTGACTTAAATAGCTGGATCGGTATCGTTGACAATTAGACAGTTGTATGGGGCTAATCCAATTAAATTAATTTACACGAGTAGGTCTACTGTCAAGCATCAGCCATGTCTCACCTACCCAGCCCACACTATCAGCAGCAGGTTTCTAAAATGCATCTCCAAAAAAATATATGTCCTAAAATTGAGATTTGCTGTAATTTACTTTGCAACTTAAAACGTAATTTAACACTGGAATCGGACTGGTACTCTGTATCGGCCAATACCCAAAGTGCCGGTATCTGTATCGGTATTGGGACTGAAAAAACTGGATTGTGCCATCCTTATTAGTTTCAGACCGACGCAGTTGTCATTTCCCCGTCCAGCGCCCACGTTGTCTAAATAGTAAACACTTGCACTTGTTCCATTTGAGTGCCTGTGGGTGTGTTGGTCTACACATGAAGTGTGGTCTAGCGCATTGCTAGCGCATTGCTCTCTTGAGACAGCGGAGAGTGATTGTGCAACTGACCAGCAAAAACCTGGTCTAAAGTCAGCGCGAGGAGCATATTCAATATAGTATCGTCATTAGCAGGTGGACAACGTGTGTACACTCTGCTTGTTACACGTACAGGGACGTGCTATGTAATATCAATACGCCTATGATGCAAGCGCGTCTGGATTTTTAAAGGGAATGGGAGATGACACTCTGATTGGTTATCGTATGTTACGCCTAAAACACACCCATGAATAATGAAGAGAGTAAATCCAACCCTATTGAACCATGCGCCCAGCGCACTGACATACCCTATATCCAATTTGCGTCTTGCGCTACAGACCGTGCATTTAGATCGTTAGAATATGGCCCTAAATGTGCAATACCAAGCCTAAGTCAACTATTTCATCAGTGTCAGTAATCCACACCCAACCTGTTACATGGTCAACTGAATTCATCACAACATGAACATTTTATCCACCCTCATGTGAAATAGTAATAGTAGAACATAGAACATACTGTAGCTAGAGGTATTTGTAAACAACCCTACGCACTGTCTGGGAGCCCTGATGCCTGTGAACTGGGGTTGGTCCTAGAAGATACTGGAGAGAAGACAGAGAACTGAATACCATGAGATGAGGAGAGTGAATGAATGGACAATGAAATTAATTACTTATTCTAAGTTGAATGGTGTGTGTGTGTGTGTGGGGGGGAGGTTATGATTGTTTTTGGAAATTTTGATTCCTCATCAGTGGCCGTTGGCCTTAACTTAAATCCCTATTTTTAAAACTCAATAAACATCCAGTAAACATTAAGAACATGTAAATTAATTCATACTGAGCACAGCTGTGGTGTGAAAACAAGCCAGAGCAGAATAGAAACAGATCATTGTTGTGTGGAAGTACCCTTATGAATAAAAACAGCATTGCCAATACTTTGATGTTTTGGTATGAAACCCAGAGACACCTTTTTGTGTTTGAGTTGTGTTTCAAAACACAACTGCAGAGCTGAGGAGGGAAACAGGGAATTCTGGGTGCGTGGCCAATACACTTGAGGAGTGAGCCGTTCCATTTCTCTGGCTCACCGTTGAAGCTGACGGCTCGGATGTGGCTGAGCAGCTCTTTGCCGTCGATGTTGCTGGCCATGCGCGGACACAGGCCCGGGTAGCCGTAGCACAGGTCACGGTGCATGCGGTGCAGGGCGTGAGCCATGGCGTACACCGCGTCCATCACAAACTGCACCTTGCCCTCCTGCTCATAGCTGGAGTCACGGCCCACCTTCTCTAGACCTGACAGAGAGACATAGAGAGATCATTTGAATATTAAAACCCATTTATTATAACAATCAACGACAATTAACCGAACAGGACGAAAACAAAATCACATTATTCTGAAAAATGATTTCACCATCTTGATCAAAACAAAATTATACATTTTCGTAGTCCCAAATTTTCTTGAATGTCTCTAAATCCTCCATCTTTAAATACTATTTATGGTGCAACATAGTGCGAGATGTCACACTGTTTTTGAAAATGGCTAAACAATAACAATGCTGACTCCCTTCCATTTGACTGCTTCCTACTAAAGTAGTCCAAACAAGAAGTTGATCAACCCTTTTTTCTTTTTAAAGCTCACATATTTGAAACAAAAATTGAAATGTTCCTCCGTCAGACTCTCAGCTAAATCTATCAACAGTGAATCCAACACACAGAACAAAGCCTTTAGTCTGAAACAGTGTAAAAACAGTGAGAATCAGTCAGAGAGAGGGGGGGGGAAGATAGGTTAAAACTGGGATAGAAGAGAGGAAGGGGGGAGTAAAGAATGGTGTGAGGAACAGAGGAAAGATGGAATGAACATAAGGAAAGAAAAGGCAGGGAGGAAGATGGGGAACCAACACAGCATGTGAAAGCAATGTGTGAGGAGTAGGAGGATGATGATGATGAGGCATTATGATGATGATGATGATGATGATGATGATGGGGTGAAGGACATGCAGTAAGTGGGCCATAAGAGGAGAACAAAGTAGGTAAGGGTGAAAAGAAGGAAATTATTAAAGGAAGCAAGGAGAGGAAATAGGGAAAGACAGGATACAAAACCCTGCACTGTTCCTTCATTGGGTTGGTCATTCAGAGAAAATCATTCAAACAAATAATAAAAGAATGCAGCTTCATTCTTTCATTTCTTAAAAGGAAATAAAAAAACTAGAGTGAGAGAGGGTTCAAGACCAATGGAAGACAGCCAAGACAGACAGACAGACAGGTAACATTATATTCAGCCAGACTTGTGAATAGTCCATTTGGCTCCAACGTTAAGAGACTTGTCCCCTCCCATCTAAATGGCTAATACTGGAATGTCCTTGCATTATAACAGCTAAGAAATCTTTCTCCTTAATTAGGAGAAAGATGTTTTTTCCTCATTCAGATCCAGTTCTGACACTATTATATACAGTTTATTATCCTATTTTATAGCCTGGTAGCTCAACTTTCCCATGAATCTGTGTTGTTGCTTTGGAATTCCAATGTGAACTGTGTCACACCTAGGTCCGGGGGTGTGTCCAGGCTCCCTCTCCGTCGGCTCGCTAACCACCGCCCAAGGCGTCGTGGCAGCCCTTCCCCTCCCTGTTTCTGCACCTGTTTTGAGTTGGCTTATCATCCACGAGTATTTAGTGTTTGTTTGGTTGTTTCTTTCTCGTGGGTTATTGTATGTGTTGCTTTCTGTTAAGATTAAAACCACTGTCACGTTTAACACTCGTCCTTGTCGTTGCTAAACGTTACAAACTGTAATTACACTAATTTGTGTTTAACAACTTTTCAAATCAAAATTAAATTTAAACCTGAAGCATTTTCTGGAAACAAACTTCAGCCACATATTAGGAAATAAGAGATCGCACACACACTAGCATTTATAGAGTATACTGAGAAGAGAGGAAATAATCTAACACGCAACACACCTTCACAACACACATGCACAGTTTGAAAGACACACAGCATGTGCATGCAATCCATTGCAATTAGTATATCCACACACACGCACGCACACACACCATACTAACTCCACTTTAATAAAAGAGTTGACGTAGTCTCTCAATGGAATAATTTGCTAATGAAAACAAACAAGGTCAAACATACAGGTTGGTGGACTTGGAAATCACTAGCCTAAATTAACGAGGCCGATTCTGATGTTGGTTTTCACACTTTGGAAAACCCATTCCCTCCCACTCTCTCGCTCTCTCACATTTACCCACAATCCCCTTGTCTGGCATCTTTCAATTAAGCACACTTTGCAGCCCCCTCTCATTGTTGGTGTGCGGATCTCCTCCCTCAGACTGACGGCACAGCAACGACCTTCAGGCAACACAAACTGAAAAGAGTCTGTCTGTACCTGCCAGGATTTACATAACCACAGGCCCTTTCAATCAATACCAGCGTCTATGGGCAATAAATGGTGTGCTGAGAATAAAATACAATTCACGTTTATTGAGGCCTGCCGGGCACTTTGCATAGGCTGTGCCGTCGCGTGGGGGGTGTGAGGCCCTGTCCGAACTTCACGTGTGAGGCCTGGACATGCATGCGCATGAATCACGGTCACACACATGCCTACTTAACTATTCTAGTTTACCACACCCGTATTCTCTGTACACTATAGCTTACATTTACAGTGCAGCATTATGCACATCATAGTTGCAATGGCTTTTTGCTATAATGCTTACAAAGAAAAAAAAAAAAAAGATTAAAAAACCCTTTTTTTTTTAAACCTTTTTTTAAAAACCCTACGTTATAGGTCTATACAGGCCAACAAGACGTTAATTAATGTAAATGGTACACTACAGTAGGATGTAGCCTAGACGATTTCAGCTTCTTGTTTGAACTAGGCTATAGGCTATTACTAAATAGGCCTATAGGACCCGCGGATATGCTATAGTCAGTCCTACAGCCTAAGTGTGCCGGCATTTATAACCGCAGCCAGCAGCAGATACAGAGAAGAGAGGAGCTAGAACGAGCATAATTATAGCTCTACCCTAAAACACACATAACGGTACCGTAGCGCAGGCTGTGTTTTGCTGTCCCGTGATCTTTCACTTTAAATCCAAATAATACATTGCACGGGGTAGGCCTACACTTCTCCAGGTGTAAGAAAAGTGTAACTGTAGATATCGTCTAGGTAGCTATGCCTAATGCTGTCTAATGTCCCATAGTCTTTTACTGCAATTTTCACAACTAATTTAATTGAAAGTCGACGAGATGACCTGCCGGGATGCCAGACGGAACGTTTTATTTGTCTGAGAAAATGGCAGATTGGCCTTCTGATTGGTCAGACTGCCTGTCGATCAAGCTGTTTGGTGCTGGACTACTGTTACATCATGATAACCCATGAGCCCACAATCGCCTGCTACCAATATTAATGTAACACAGAAATTCACTTCGCTGGCATGTGCAGGCGCAAGGCCATGTGCGTTGGCACACTTTGCACACCCCATGCGACGTCTCTGTGTGTGTGTGTGTGTTGGCAGGAGTTGGCGAGTTCGTGTGTGTTACCAAACAGGCCTTCTTGGCTTTAAGCATTTTGGCAAGTATCTGTTGTGAGTGTGTGTGTGTGTGTGTGTGTGTGTGTGCGTGCGTCACCCAGACAACAAGTAGGACAGAAGCATATTTGTACTTTCTGGCCAGGCTCTGGCCATGAATGCATACACCCTGCCTGTATACCATCAAACTCTGTTAGTCAGTTAAATCGATACTGCATTATAATGCCACACACATACAGTACACACACACACACACACACACACATACACACACTTGCGGCCAGAAGGTCAGGGGATGTAACAGCCCCCCCTCCTGTTTGGGATGAATGGCACGGTAAGCCATGAGGGCATAGATGTGGGCGTTTATGAAACACGAATCTATGAAGCGAGGTCATTAGCTCCAAAGAGCAGGCATGCTCGCAAGACCTTCCAGGCATGAGAGGGAAAAGAAAGGATTAAGCACCCAGGTGGTGGTGCAGAGGTTATCCCACATCAGACTACAGATGGATCATTCTCTTCCATTAACGCCATGCATAAACATGCACACAAACGGACAAGATTGCAAAGCTGTACAATTCCATACAAAACTTGCTAGGATGAGGGTGTTGTTCTGCTGTCATTGCATCAGTAGCTTGCTACCTCCATACGTATCTTCTTGTTAGCTATTAAAAGGACACTTGTTGATATGTGCCCGTAATACCATTAATTTCTACTCCCGTCCCATAGTGATTAAGGGCTCACAAGCTCACAAGATGGGATTGGAGTGTACCATTAAAGGCAAGGTCAGTCAGTCAGTCAGTCAGTCATTCTCAAGAACGCTTGCTAACATCAAACTCAAACCAAAACAAAAGCACCTCTCCCTTTAATGCCTTAAACAGAATCTCTCCACCCCACACATTTAAAACGCATTGAAGTGAATTAAGGGCTTTGTTGTTGTGCGGTGTGCGCCATTTTGTTTGATATTTACTGAGCCAGGGCTACCAGATTATTTTTTCAGCACGAACAGAGAACCGTAAACTAGTGGAATGTGAGAACACTTTTGGAAAATTTGACAAAAAGTGTATTAGCTTACAATCGTTTACTAATGCTGAATACCTAAATTCTGCTTCATCAGGGTTACAAACTTCATACTACACTGTAAGTAGGCCAAAAGTATTGGCATCAAAGTATTACAAAAAATTAATTCAAATAGGTTTTCTGTTCCATGGAATGATAACTTCTGCATGAAATACACTGAATAAACCTTCTAACAATCAGAAATACTGTTGAAGAGGAGCAGAAATAAATGCTTAAAGTCAGCCAGTGATGCTTTCATGCAGTTAGAGAAAGCTGGGAAGATTGATTTTCCAATGCAATATGAATAGAAAATGCTTTATTCAGCTGGTGTGGACATTTTGTTTGGTTCCAAGCGATCAACACAGTCAATGCTCTTCAGTTTAACTTATTTCCTAATACAAATACATATATTTATACATTTACTTATAGCCATTTTTACACCTTTTGTACTTTTTTGTAATGTAGTGGCATCTTTTGTTGTAACTAAATCAAACAAAAGTGTGCATTTTAGCAAATTGGATCTTGTAATTGACAAAATCATCAGTATTTTATGTTTTTATTGGTGATCCAAGTCGGGTAAGGAGAGAAAAACAGGGAATCCTGCAATTACATATTAGACTGTATAACCTAATCTCAGCTCATAATGATAATGTGTACACCAATATTGTGTGTACTAGGAGCATTCGCTACAGCTAAATTATCTTTCCTACTTTCTGCAGTACCTGTGCCTGAATACATTTACAGTACCATAAGTCAGCAACATGACCTCATTGCATACTGTAGGCATGTTCAGGAACAAAGAGGCACAGTGTACTAAATGTATCACTCTGTACTAAAGATCAGAATGTCGTTGGATAATGAAAGTATCTCACGACGGTTTGTTCACATGTGTAGGGACACAATGCATCATTAATCGGCATATTGCAAGAAAACGCAATTCCATCTGGAGGCCGTTAAGTGTCTGTTATTGCTACCGCTGAGTGCAGAGAAGAGTCTGTTTCTTACTGTTGCATCACAAGGTGTAACCTCCGGTGGCTCTCCGTGTGTGTGTGTGTGTACTCAGAGGAATGCAAGTATGTGTGTCTTTACAATGCTCAGGTTTTATCCTGTACCGCTCCCTCTTGTGTACAGTTGTGCACAGGCAAATGCATTTGTGCACTGCCGACGGTGGCAGATGTGTTTTTACGCGTGCTGTTACGTCTCTTACTGAAAAGTGTACACTGTTGCGGCCACGTTGAGCAGCGCAGAGGAAGGAAGGCAGGCTCCTGAATATGCAGAGCAGACACTGCTGTGTGACTACGGCGTTGCAGCACACACTGCATGTGAGGGGCGGGGTTATAGAGAGACCATAGCAGAATACAGAAACACAAGCAGGGGAATGAGACAGAAAGAAAAGCGCTAGGAGAAACAGATGGGGTCGGTTTGTCTTAATGTGCACCGCTTACGCGTCGTCTTCACGCACACCATTCCCGCTCCCCAGCTCGCCTCCGCTATATTAAATTCTCCCTTTTTCGGCTTTGCTTTAATGACGCTGGAGAACACAAGCGGCGCAGTGAGTTGGGAGGCTTTACCTCGGAAAACACGGAAAATATGACTGTGGTAAAATGAAGACTCTCAGAGGCAGAAGTGCAGATGAAAAGGGCCTTTCGTGTCTGCAGGGATATCTGCGAAGCAAAGCCTGGCAGAGACACGATGCGTTGTGTTTGCCTCCAAGTGTCTTCCCCATGCCTTTGGCTAATTAGTGCTTAAGGAGGGCCACTGTGATGTGCATCTACATGTGATGCAGATATTCATATCTGCATGGCTTACTTTCGATCTGTACAGACCATTACAGAAGAGAAGCTAAATATAGTTTACTCTCCACTCAGTAGCTCCCTTTACCGTAAATCCACACGCTGATGTAAGGGAAAAGAATCCTTTAGTTGTGCTTTTTAGTGATAAAAAGTTAAGTTTTCTTACACTGTCAATTTATGTCCACATACAATATTCATGTACAGTATTCTGCAAGGTGTCCTAATAGCAACCACTAATACACCTCAGTGGATATATGTGTCTTAGCTCGGGAGAGCATAGGTTTTCTTTGAACATTGGGGATGACACAATGTCGGGGTCATCCCCCAGGGTTTATGGCTAATATTTAAATTCTTCTGAATCTTTCTGCACCAATTTGTGTCTTTTCTGCAATATATATACAGTATACACATGGGTGGGTCTTAAGGATTTCTGGCACTAGCCAGCCGGGCTAGTAGACCAACATTTCCTCTAGCCCAGCTAAAATGTTACTAGCCCTGTTTGGAACTCTGTTTACAAAGTAAAGCACAGTATTTATCTAAATTGCCAGTTTTTTTCCCAGTATTCATGTTAAGTTATGTCTCTGCAGAATAGCCCCTTGCATTACACTCTTAACATGAGATTGTTTACAATCATATACAAATGTAGGTTAATCTGGCAGTGTAATGGAAAGCCTATTATGCACACACCAAAAAATATATTATCCATCTTCATCCGCTTATCCGTAGTCGGTTCGCGGGGGTAGCAGCTCCAGCAGGGGACCTCAAACTTCTCTTTCCCGAGCCACATTGGAAAGCTCTGACTGGGGGATCCCGGGACATTCCCAGGCCAGTGTGGCGATATAATCTCTCCACCTAGTCCTGGGTCTACCCGAGGCCTCCTCCCAGCCGGACGTGCCTGGAACACCTCCCAAGGGAGGCGCCCAGGGGGCATCCTTACTAGATGCCCGTACCACCTCAACTGGCCTCTTTGACGGAAAGGAGCAGCGGCTCTACTCGGCGGCTCTACTCAGCGGGTCTGTCCAGTCTTCTCCCACCCCTTGACCCAACTCACCACCAGATGGTGATCAGTTGACAGCTCTGCCCCTCTCTTCACTTGCGTGTCCAAAACATGTGATCAGATACAATCACAAAATCTATCATCGACCTTCGGCCTAGGGTGCTCTGGTACCACGTACACTTATGAGCATCCTTATGTTCGAACATGGTGTTTGTTATAGACAGTCCATGACTAGCACAGAAGTCTAACAACAAATGCCCCCTTGGGTTTAGATCACGGAGGCCGTTCCTCCCAATAACTCCTCTCCAGGTATCTCCATTGCACATGTGCACAACTATAGAGTTAAAAATATTTTAGCCTGTTAATTATAGAGCTATTCATTAAACATAGCTAGAATGCGCCAAACATTTTTCACCATAGCCTACAGTAGTTTTCATAGCCCACAACCAGTAGACCTATTGTAAAGCAGAGCACTGAGCTATTGGAGGAAGACCTACATCAACTTTAATTAATGTGTACCAAAGGAAACTGCAGGAGATTACATTTCAGATCAGAGAAAGAAAGTATTGGCTATGTGGCTGCGCTGGTAGTAGCAGACTATTGCTTTCACTGTCTGCTCTTTGCAGACATTTTGTGTGTGGCTGTTGCAAAGTCCTGACTTGCACAGAATCACCTAGAATCAAATGTTATAAATTATGATGGTTTCCATCTTTGTGGTAGGATAACCACTTAATAATAAACAGTCAAATCTAGAAAGAATTATGTCCAGGTGAATTATAAAATAAACAAATAAATAAATAAATAAATACACATATTTCCAATTTCCTTTCTCTGAACCGAATGTAAAAACTTTACATTGTCATAAATAAATTACTCTATTTAGACTGCATGCAGCGTTTGGAGTGTCAGATAAGGTGGAGGCCAGCTGTGTCCAGCACAATGAATTGGATCATTTCTTTATTCAAGTGAGGTGGCACTGTTGCGGTTCTCAGACCTGCTGTGCTTTAGCTCCATAGTCCACTCCATAATAATTCACAGAGAACAGTTGTAAAAGTACAACCTCTTCTATGGACATTTTATCTTACTGGGGCAATTTAGATGAATGTGCTTTGTATAAAACCAGTAAATCGTTAATTGTCACATTAGTTACATACATAAATATTTGAATGCTGTGGCTTCAGGAGTTTCATTTAACTGCAGAAGAACAATACATATGATGTTAGAAGATGTAAAGTAGGGTTGTGCGATATGACCAAAATCTCATATCCGGATATACCGTAGATCAATTTGTATCCAGACAATTATAAATATCAAGATAGTACGTTTTCTGTAAATTCAAGTGAATAGTATCTGGTGGTCCACCCCACTTGCTTGTGCTCACAGCGCATGCATACGTCGAGGGGTAGCCCACCCTCTCTGAACCACAGCGAGCAGAGGACAGCAAAAAGAAATGTGTGGACATAAATTAGATAACTAACATCAACATCTCCGTTTTGCTGTCATGTATGATCACGCTATTAACGCAACCACAACCAATTTAACTACAGTACATAGTGTATAACACTATGATACACTTTTGTAACTGTGTTACGAACGTGACGACGCGGTGAACCTGGTAGTGATGAGAAACCTACATGAACGTTTCTTTTAGAGAACATTTAAAATACTGGACATCCTATGAACTTAACATAAAAAAAACAAACACAAAGTTAGGGAAGGCAATCGAACATCCATGGTCGTGACACGACCATGGATGTTCTATGAATCTGTCCCACACATTTTTCTATGATCATGTATTTTCTCTAGAAGGTCCGAAGTCACCCCCCAAAAGGCCAATTTTCATCCAGGAAAAACCCTGCATTAAGAACTAACTAAACTAAAATGTAGTTAACTAAAATGTAGTTAAGTTTTACAAATTACACTAAACAGAAAAAAAATGCTCAAATACAAAAATACTAATCATTTCTTCAATATTATTTTGTTCCAGTTTCTGTTCCATCTTTCAAAGCTAAATCTTTATTTGTGTCTTGCAAACTGTCTCCAACTTCGTGAGGCTACGAAGCAGTTCATGCAGCTGCAACCAATACAACTCCTGTGTGCATTGGAGTGAGGCTAATGTTACAGAACATGCTGTGTCTGCTAGCTAGCATGTTTACTGGCAAAGTGGGATTTGATGGATGCCATCAGGGAGCAATGTTCTAGCATTTACATGAGCAGTGATTGATAAGCAGTGATGGATGACAGATGGACTAATGACTCAGACAAGCTCCTCAATTAAACATCAATTAGGAACACAAATCCAATCTCTGCCCCACAAACGAACAAACAAAAGCTTCCCCTTTTATTTATTTTTCTCTTTTCATCAGAAGACAAATTAATCCTTTCCTTGTTGGTGCAAGAGATAAATTAAGTGAGAAAATGTATTTATAATCTCCTGAATGAAGCAAATTCAGGTGGTGATGAATGGATGTTCATCAAGGTGGGCTAATTAGCTTTGCTCTCATTTAACAAAGATGCCTAAAACAGCTCAAGCTAATGACAGCATAGTAAACTGCATAACACTTTTAATACACATTTAATGTAACACACATAAACTGCACATAAATACAGACACTGTGAACATTAATGTCCGTTTCATGCACAAGAAAGCCACCAATCAGTTCTTAATACCTAAATAACCTATAAAGAACAAGAAGACAAATTATAAATATATTTACACCCCTACCTCACCAGATCTTTTGCTTTTGTTCTAACCTGACTATTAAATATTATTTTTGGATTTTGTACCCAATGTGATTTACTGTTATTTTATAGTCTAAAGTAGGACTGGCCAATAATTAAATATATATATAGCAATATCATTTTTTTCAATAACTGAGATGATTTTTAAATGTATTTCTGGTATTTCGATAAGATAATACATTAAACAGCATTTGTCACTGAATGATGGGCGCAGGCTAACAGAAAGCATGTTGACTTGCACTACAGTGCTTAACAGTAGTGAGATGTTTTCACAAATGCGAAACTATTTTATTGTATTTATTAACTTGCTCACCTAACAGAAAATGTAACAGAAAGGCTTAATTAATATTACATATTATTATATATATTTGTTAGTTTGAAGGCTAAAAGGTGAATATTTATGTGTATCTCTTATTTCTAAAAGTTTATAAGTACTCCATTGTGGCTGTTCTTAGCAGTTTTCTGAGGCTTTTTGTTCATATTGATATTGGAATTATGCCATTATACCATATTGAATGAAATTATGAAATATGTTGTGATATACATTTTGTCCATATCGTCCAGCCCTAGATATAGATTTGTTAGTTGCCGCCCTACCGATAGTGTTCATGTCCTCTCATTTTGAAGACACTAAAGAAACTGAATGCAGATAAAATAATTAATATTTAGAGACTTGATGTGAATGATGTGGCTGCAGCATGAAAGTGTGAGAAGTGGAAGGGGGGGTCATTAGAGATTCAGTATAGGTGATTAGACGTGATGGCGGCGGTAGATAGGAGCGTCAACCAGGTGGGTGTTTAAATGTTTGTTGCGATGTTTCAACCACCAAGTCTATCGTACCCCACACGCAAGCACACACAGTGTACACACGTGTGTGTATGTGAAATTGTATCTATCCCCTATCATCTGTCTCTTCCTCTCATTATTGTGCCTCCTCTCCGCTATTGTCCCCCCTATCATCCCATTTCACGCAGCAGGGTGAAGAGCCTATTGGTTTCTATCAGCAGGGTGTATTTAGTGCACCAGTGCTGGTCATGAATAATATCATACCACCGGCATATGGAGCTAATATACACTCACCTAAAGGATTATTAGGAACACCCTACTAATACTGTGTTTGACCCCCTTTCGCCTTCAGAACTGCCTTAATTCTACGTGGCATTGATTCAACAAGGTGCTG